>JAOXYF010000018.1:10565333-10637026 GCA_028565775.1 Sternarchorhynchus goeldii | reverse complement strand
ATAAAATATAAAAGTGAAGATGATTCCTAGTGAGAAACTGCTGCAGTGTATTGTTGCAAAATAAAGTATTTTGCTTGCACAGCTGACATCTGCCTGAAACGTCCTGTTTCTTTGGAAACCTTTTGTACTTCAGTACAATTTTAAATACCTCTGCTATATATATATAATAGAGTGTCACAGTTCCCTTCACTGGCATTGTGGTTCCCGTGGCAACCTGTTCCCTTCTGTTCCAGTTCATGTTTTGGTTTTCTCCCGTTATTGTTTTCACCTGTTCCTTGTTATCCTTGTTAGTTTTGTTTCTCCATCTATATAAACCCTGTACTTGTCTGCAGTTTTTTTTGCCAGTCTTTGAAATTTATGTTTGTGAGTGTTCTGTTTTAAGCGTTATCTATATTGTTGTGTTCATTTGTTTAGCACCTGTTTATTTTTCTGAATGTATATTTGTACTGTCATTATATGTAAACCATCATTTAAATAAAGGACTTTTGTTTATATGCCTGTGACAACTTTTACCATATCCAGCATGACACAGAGATATTTAATGTAGATAGATAGATACTCACAATTATAGTGAAGTACCCAACGTTTAGAGAGAAAAAGGATGTTTTGCTGTTTTGAACATCAGCTGTGCAAACAAAGTGCTTCTGAATTTGTAGGAGAAGGAATCAGTTTATATTTGAAAAAGTAGATGTTTAAATTTTAACATTCATTCCATGGGGTTCTAAAGTTGCAAGAATGTAGATCAATTCTTTTTGTTTGAGTTTCCTAATTTCATTGCTGCCAACTGGCAATGTAAATTGATACGTCATTAATGTAATATTCATTAGCATTAACTTGCCACTGTAAATAACAAATCTTTAGTTCCGAAGGTGTTCAACAAACCAATCAACATGCTTTCTCTTGGTTTCTCCAATGTAAAACGGATTATATCTCCTTCAAGTAATACAGTAGACAACTCCTGCAGTAATGCATGAGGAAGAATCGATGATTCTTTTGTTCCAGTTATTTTAGAGGCTGTTTTAATACATGTGCTTGTAGGAAATCTAGGGCAGTTGCAGGTTACAGTACCACAGTACCAGTTATTATCTGAATGGTCATTTTGTGCACTCTTAATGAGCATGTCTTTGATGTTCTCGTCTCATCTGTGAGAGATTAGTGGAGGACCCTAAAAAAAGGATGCAGTCTCTGAATCATCATGGAGGTTTCTGAATTATGTATAATATTGGCCACTGTTTTATTCGTAGCATGATAAGTGAGCACTAAAGGAATTCACGTCTCAACAGTAAATTGTTTAAAGGTCGTGGCGTCCTCTCTCTCACCAGGTAAAACACAAGCAAAAGCAGAATTTCCAGTTCTGAAAGCACACTTTTCCATAACTTTTGAAGGGATGGAGTTTTTGTAGGTCTTGGAATATGGAGAATTGTATTGCAAATACGAATGAGCCTGTAGATTTATAATAAATGGTGCTATTTAAACAAGATTTTCCAAATATCCAAAAAGGTTATCCTCATGCCAGAATGTGCTATGTATATTCCACAGCTGGATGTAACCAAGACAAGAGAGAAATGAATAGTTGGATATCTTAGTTGGATTGGCATAGGTTGGTCTTATTTTAGTACCCTTACAGAATTAACACAACAGCATTAAGAGAATACCTGTAGGAGAGTCCTTTTCAGGCCTTCCATGAGAAAATGTTTTAAATCTCTCAAACTATCTTAGGGATAAGCATGTATAAACTTTAAACATGCATGGAAAAAAATCATGGATTTGTCAGGTAACATTTGTTGTTTCAGGTGTTCAAGAATTTGTAGAGATGTGAAAAATGTTTAACAAGGACCAAACAATAGGTTGAAAAATGTCATCTAGGAACTGGGATATTATTTCTGTTGAGCAGGAACAATAGGATGTCCAGGAATGAGCAGGGACAATAGGATGTCCAGGATTGAGCAGAAAGAATAGGATGTCCAGGATTGAGCAGGGACAAAAGGATGCTCAGGATTGTTTTTCTTAATGAATGTTATAGAGAACACACAAATGGTATTACTGTCAACAAGATTCTATGCAGAATCAGGGAGGCATCCTACTGTAATTGTGTGATTAATAGTCATTTGAGTGGAAGACTGTGGCTATGGTGAGATGTCAGAACTGTTCTGCCTATAAAAACTAATATCAGAAAGCTGCTCAATTGCTTCCTGTGATGAAGCCTTGCACAGTTGATGAAGAACCTCTTTCTGAATTGTGCTGTTTCTCTGGAAACTTGCAATTACAGGTATGGTCCTTGTAGTTGAGTTATAAATTTACACTTCCTCCCTCTCAGGTATAGAAACACTGGTAACTAAAGATTCTGCAGCAAGAATCCAAGCTGTCTAGCTAATAAAGAGGACAAATAAGAACAAAGAGCCTGGTTTTAAACTACTGCGATACACCTGACAGTACAGTATATATGTTTTACATTTTTAATGCTTGGGGATCTAGTGGAAAATAAAAAGAAATTAAGGTTGTTATGTGTAGACTCAGTGTCAACCAACCCACTAGCATGTAGATCAGAATTCAGAGGCCTCTGTGATTCATGAATGAATAAAAACATTAAATATGAGTGCTCTGTAACTGCTGAAGTATGCCTGGCACCACGGCATGGTGTATTAATCCTGGTGAGATTATGACAAATTTACCATTGTGTGGTCTACTTGGTAAAAGCACCGTAGTTAATTTTTAGTCAGCTGGTTTTACACAGGCAGAAAGGGGGCAATGACTGATCTCAGCGCCTCAGAAATTAGCAGTGCTCATATTTCAGGCTGGGCTCAGCACACACCGTCGTCTTTCATCAAGGCATATGGAGTGGACTTGTTGTTCTTGTGCTCATTCGTAGTGTGCAGTTGAATTCGCCACACCACGGGTCTCGTGAATTCCTCTGCCATATTGAACCATGGCTCTTGGCTCTTTTATTCAGCTGACTAGGTCATTTTTCTAGCCGTGTTGCTGTGGAGGGGTGGGGTGGGGTGGGGGGGCGGTCGCACTGTATACGGTGTGATCAACACAAGCCTCAGTCCAGTTGATCTCCCCTGCTGCTTCAGTGAATATTTGTACTAGTCATCTGAGTGCCCAAAACTAACTTATCAGCTACAGTGATTCCTACTTGGGGATTTGTGACAGTGTGAATAGCATCATCCATAATGTAAGAAAAGACACGTAATGTGACAAATTATGTCAGACTGTAGACGTGCCTTTTGACAAGACAACTTATTATTAGAATATCCATTATCATGTTGCATAAGAAAATATTCTATCATTCTTAACCTGACTAAAGCTGATCTTTGTTGTGTTATTTAAGTTGAGACCGTGGCAGGTATATTCTCCACCTAGCAGTACCTAAACACTATTCTCCACCTAGCAGTACCTAAACACTATTCTCCACCTAGCAGTACCTAATAAACACTATTCTCCACCTAGCAGTACCTAATAAACACTATTCTCCACCTAGCAGTACCTAAACACTATTCTCCACCTAGCAGTACTTACACACTATTCTCCACATAGCAGTACTTACACTTGCCAAAATGATAATTAGTCAAAGCTACTGAGAATAGCACAGATTCTGTACATTCCTTATTCACCCAGTTTTGTCAGTGTCTTTTTAGATTGAATAAATTCTACAGGATTGTGATTATGTTAAAGGTTGCATGAAATGTGGAATGGTGAAGGTTTTTTTAAAAAAATAATATACACTATCATGAACATATATTTAAAATGAACTAAAAAAAAAATACTGAAAAGAATTTTGGAAAATGAGCTACTATGAACTAGGTTTGGACCTAGTTTGAAATCTTACTGTTGTAGACATGTAGTCTTGGTTCTGAATACAGAAATGAGCAAAGATACTTCATGAACATATTTTATGACCTCAAAGCTTAATGCATATTCAACTGTTGCATCACCGAGGGTCTCACTAACTGTCAGTACAGGCATAGAGGGGCTTTCCAGCTATTTAAAAAAATATGTTGTACACCCTTCTCTCTCTCTCTTTCTTTCTATATATACTGTATATATAAGACATGTTCAGGACAGAATAGCAATAAACTGGTTTGTATCAGTGAAAACAAAATGTTAGAATAGCAATAAACTGGTTTGTATCAGTGAAAACAAAATGTTCGTGAACCAAAAATTAGTCCCAGTTGATCATTATGCAACTGGCAAATTACACCAACAGCAGATGCCTATAAATACCATTACCAGACACCACCTTCTAAGGTTTGGACATCAGGAGGGTCTCTCTTCCTGTAGCTCCCGAACTACAACAATTTTATGATGTGCCTTTACATTTCAAGTAAATTGATTTACTAATAGTACAGCCCATATAGTTTTAGCACATGCATCATTTTTTTAATTATTTATTTACACTGACTGTGAAATTGTAATGACTCTGTGTCCTTCATAAGGGGAAAACAATGCCATTATATGGATTTCCCTCATCTGCGGAAACTTACCAGCACTCTGCAATTTAAAAGCTTGTCAGTCTCATCCTTTTTTCACAAATAGCAAAGAATGAAAGTGTGAAGACTGCAACAGGCCTCCTTGGGTGAAAGTTGTCACCACTGTATCACCAAGCCCTTTAGCATTAGGGGGAAATGTGCCGAGTGTTTGACTCACAAATCTACACAGACTATTTGACTGTAATGTAGCAATAGGAAAGCTACCCCCCCCCCCCCGTGCAGTCAGAGTTATCTGTCTTCACAACTCCTGATTAGGGACAGCATTAATGCCATTATAGACGTCAACCTGGATTCCGACTGTAGAGTGCACTTCTATACTTCTGTGCTGTGAAGCAGTACTTTTACCAGGTGCATCCTCAGGCGGTGGATGAAAACAGACCTGATTAGTGAATTACAGCAGGCTGTCTAAAAATAGCCTTAATCAAGCTTCAGTCCAAGTCACTAACGTGTTTTTAATCTGCAACTGAATTTATCTTCTGTGCAAGAAATAAATCATAATAAACATTTTTCATCTCTGGAAAGATGGTTAATCATAACTAACACACCACGTAGGTTGACTCCAATAATCAAATAATCAAGTTTTCTGGGGTAAAATAATTGTTTCTTTAATTACATATATTTTTGCAAAGAAATATTCAAATGCTTTGTTTGCTAGAGAACACCTATGCAGAACACTCCTTTGTCAGGAAAATCAGCAAACAAGTTAAAATAAAAGTGCTCAGGTTGATGATTAAGTGCAACCTTGAAACAGGAGAAGATTGATATCATTCAACAATAAACCTGGTGGTTATTGGCCAAGCATAAATGAATTGAATGAGACAGTGGAAAACCCTGGAGCCCCATTAGGTTGAATTTAGGTCCTGAATGGAAGTCTGTAAACTCTATTACTTCTCACACAGCGCACACTGTTCTTATCAAAATAGCCAGTTTTCGATACAATGGGTGTAATATGTCAATACCTACTAAGCAATCACCCATGAGAGCTGCAGAAATCATTAAGGAGCAAGTTCTCTCTAATGGAGTCTTTTGAGGAGCATCAAACTTGCTGAAATGTTGCAGCAGTGAGCTAAGCAGCTGGCCGGAACAGTTGGACACAGGCTGAGGGAATTCAGACTGGCACTGTGGAGACCACAACTCATAAGTGAGGTCAAAAACACCTTCAGGACATCCACTAGGCCCAACTCCCTTTGGTTCATCAAAAATAGCTGGAAAGTGTCTACTCTGAGAGGCAAAAATCTGTGTTTAAGGGTGCACTGGGAGCAAAACCTCAAAAGGCAGCCAACCGATCAGAAGGGCCCAGCTGGGGGACAAAGACTCACACTTAATTAGAACAACTCTCCTACTGTGGAGGCAGAACATATTAATGGGTGTTGACAGATGTAATTGACCCATTTGAATGCCACTCTTGAGAGTTTACTTTCCTCTGCCACAAGATTGAAGTGATGGGATGTTTTGCAGCCTGGAGCAATGGCTGGTTACACCCAATTAGGAGTGGGCCTTTGAGAGGGGTGCAGGAGCATGGTCAATCAGGCACAAAGCTTTTACTGACGATAAATATGTACTTTTCCTTAACAAACGTCTGTGGGTGGTGAGACATGATTCCTCAACTAATGGGAGGTGGCGCTAATCATTTGACTGAGTAAGAAGTCCGTTAAATTCACTTAAAGCTGAGTTAAAATCAAATGATGATGAGAAATTTCATTGAAATATTTGCTTTTAGAATTGTGTTGAACATTTCAGGTCCATGCATTTTTTTCATATGTAGCTTTGTTGTCTATCACATTACTAACATAATCGAATTGCCTGTAACATGCCTTGCTCCCCTAGCAACACTGTCACTCTGGAAACTACAGCTTTTATGCTGATTGGCCCTTAGAGTTAGGCTACCCTGATGTACGTGGATAGACAGTGGCCTTTCAGAGTGAAATTTGCATACGCTTGCCCTCCCCAGTAGGACCTATGAGCAAACCTTATCCCCATATTTTCAACAATGTACTCACCCCCAGTGAAACCCCTGTGTTAACTTTTGCACAGTTTCTTTTTTTCTGTGGAGAGTGCTTCACAGCTTGGCCCAAAGGGGCTTAGAGATTTTAGCAGCCAAGCTATTATTAAACTTGTTTGTTCCATTCTTGTTTTTTCCCTTAATCTTTTCCCAGCAATGGTGATGCTCAGCTCCCAGTGGTCTCAGCTTTCCATGGACCAGAGTAATCAATGATGTATCTAAATGCAGATGGTGATTGCAGGGCATATAGGGCATTTGTTGCATGTAATGGAGGTTTGGACTGGCATCTTCCAGCAGTAAAGGGATCCTCATTGACTTTCATTTTCTATGTTTGTTATGCAGAGAGAGAGAGAGAATGATTATGGCTGGGAGAAATCATGTGAGACAGAAGTACTTACAATCTGTCCTTCTGTTTGGTTTAACCACACTGTGTATATTTCTTCTCTGATGAGTCAAAAGCTGTTGTTCAATAGTGATGTTGTACAAGTCTTACTGCAAAAATGTTGCACCTTTGCTTTTAAGCTTTTGTTTCACGAAGGTCCATAGTTAGAAGAGTGTACATCAGCATATTTTGCAATCACTGTTACTTATCCATTGGTCCTACTCATTTGAATTTCCTGACTTCATTTGAATATATTTGAATAATCCTTTCCATGTATGCATCTGATTTACAATTGTTAGACGGGTGTGGAAAAAAATTAATGAACAAAGTTGTGTAAAAAGTAGTTGCTTCAGGTTAATTAGTCTGTCAGTCTCTTTACCTTGGATAAGTAATGTTTGTGTAGGTACCAGTCAATTCTTTAGAATAAGTAATCAGTCTCATAAAATCTGCTACAATAGATTCTCTACAAGTCTATGTGGCCTTAAATTTTAACCATTAGGATTAAGTCACTGCTGATATTAAATTTAAAGCATTCAATTTCGGCAATCTGTGGTTATCGTACCAACTATCTAGAGTTTCACAACATAATCTAGTGATGGTAATACTAATAATTCAGATCTGGAGGCAATAATTCAATGATAGGTTTGGCTTTAAGTCACAGTTGAAAGATAACAACTCAGAATGCAGATTTAAACAAAGGAACACATTTATTAAGCACAAACACAGCAAACGACAAAATAGCAACAAATGGGGAAAATCTGAGTGACTAGACTGCCTGTGTGTGTGTGTGTGTGTGTGTGAGTGGTGAGAGTGGGGGAGGGGAAGAGTAGCAGACAAAGGGGAAACTTATGGCGCGTGGTTTGAATAGATTGTGCCCATGAACACATAGTACACGAGACAATAGGTATGTAGGAAGAGATCCATGGTGGTGTTGTCTCCTTCTTTATGTAACCACTGTAATGTCAAGTAGAGAGACCAAACAAAGAGGGGTATCCCCTTTTAAAGGGGGACCCACCTGGTGACGTGCAGCTCTACGCAGGTCCTGTGCTTGGGGTGGTACCATTCTCGGAGGGCGCCCCCTTTTGGTGGAGGCATGGTACCTACATGGTATCTACATTTATTTTCTTCATCAATTTGTTTTTCTTTTTTTAATAATCAACATGGTTATAAAATGGGTAAAAAGGGTCAGTTACAATATGCAAGGGCTTTATTATTATAAGTCTATCAATTAAATGATCTTTTTCTAAAATATGCCTTTATAAAGTTTTACTATGGCATATGTGGAAATATGTAAATGAATGTTAGACAACACAGAGAAATCCATTGGTTTTTAACAATGTAAAGATGCTCTTATGCCAGAATCCATAATTCAGAACCCATAATTATACATTACCCTAATCAAACATGGACACCACACACCTCAGCATCTCTTAATCCATCATCTATCATGCAAAGCTAATTTACCTGATTATATGGGACTTATTGACAAGTTCCTATCTGTCACACTCAAGCACAGCTTTGAAAGTCTATCAAAGACCATTGAAGATGATTGACAATGCTGGATAAACATGTGTAAAAAGTTCAGTATTAGTACTAAGACTAATACTATCAATAACTAAAACATGTGTAAGAAGTTCAGTATTAGTACAAATACTAGGTTTCAAAATTTAAAGGAACTGGCTAGAAGGAAAATAATTCACCATTTCTTTTTGATGATAATATTAGGGATGTTTATTTAGAAAATGCATGTGGACAATTATAAATTGTACAAATTATTATTATTATTATTATTATTATTATTATTATTGTTGTTGTTGTTGTTGTTGTTGTTTTATGATATTAATGTTGTTGTACAGTGATGATCTGTGAAATAACTGCGGGGTACTAGCAATGGCCTCTGAAAGGAAGCCCTACACAAGCTCTATTACCACTGAAGACTGAGAAGATGGAAAACTGCAGAGATGCAAGCTGGCCCTTAGTTTGTGTCTCAATAACTGACACATCAATAACTGACACTTCAATTTAACAGACACAGAAACACAGGCCTCAGGATGTAGTCAGGCATCTGAGCCAATAAACATTCCAGTGGGACACTACACCTCTCACTCAGCTAAATAAAAAACAACAGCTCTTTATCAGTCTTCACATAATTAGGCACCTTCACATGAAATCTTCACATGACAGATTGTGATGGATAGTAATGTGTGCTGATTAACAAATATCTCCATGCCAGGACCAGAAGAGATGGAGGGAGTATCTTTATATACAAAAACCCTTGAGGTATCATATCAGTACCACTTTCAGAATAGCACAGTTTTATAAAACCCTCTTACAGCCTTTTAATACACTGCAGTATATAGTTCTCTTGTTCATTTTATTGCGAATGCTGTGAAAATTTATACACGAGAGTCTCTGCTGTTTAAGTGACACGTTACATGTAAACTGTCTGATTTTAAAATTGTGTTGTGCTTTGGCAAAATGTGTTCAACTATTTCTGAAAAAAAAAAAAGGTCTCGGTCATTGTTGCTTCAGTAAATTAATACAAAGAAAATCATAGTGTGATAAGTCTAACAGTCTATTTCTCGTGCCATCATGCAAAATTAGCAGCGAGAACGTACATTTCCGTTATTTTTGGATGTGTTTCCTTCAGGCATAATTGTTAATCAAATGCCATTCAGATTAGCCTAGCAGCTGGTTACAGATTTTGGAATGCACTACGAAAATTGTACATGCATAACTCTACAATGTAGATAGATTACAATGTGTTTCAAAACAATAAGGCAATTACAGGAATGTGTCACTGCAGAAGTAGCAACCACACAAGGTCTGATGGAAGTGCTTCATTTGCTTTATCCATGGCACCAAATGAAAAGACTTTAGGTAACATGAAATGCAAAACAGCAAATCGGGAGCTAAAAACTGCAGACACTGCAAAGAGTCACACGACTTCACAGCATGGCAGAGAGAAAGCGGTGGACGTATGCAGTGATCAAGAGAAAGCAAGGTGCTCCCTGAAGCTCATGAGCAGGAAGAGCAGTTGGGGGTGTGGTCATGGCAGTGAGAGGTGTGGTCATGCAAGTCATGACAGGCAAACATTAGAATGTTAAGATGTTACATTAACCCACTATATGCTATTTACTATTTAAACACTGTGATATAAAGCTGTAATATAGCTATTTATTTACACAACCAATGGCATGGCATTTAGAGATTGACTATATTCTTCACTTACATGGCCTCAACACAAACATGTAGTGCTTAATTCCAAACATGGAAGAATATTCACTATAATATAATACAAAATAGATATTTGCATTGGACTGAAAAAAGTAGATAACATAACTAGATGTGCCAATATATTCATGGTATGTGGAACACAAGAGTTATGCAGTATCTCTGAAAGGAAGCTCAAGGTTAGCACACAGTTACCTTGTGACAGCTGCCTTGTCACAAATAAGTGATAAGGTATTATCTGCACTGAACAGCGACAGCCTGTGAGCTGGATGATGAAGAGCCTTTTCGTAAAAACTCTATGCATTCTCTATACAGTCTGTTTTTTATTATATCACACTGTTCAAGAATCATTAAAGAATGTAGTCCAGAGAAACCTGGCTCATTTTGTAATATGATGTTTCAAGCTTGTTTCGCCAGAAACTGCAGTGGATCTAGCAATCGCCTCTAAAAGGAAGGCCTACGCAAGTTCTATTACCGCTGAAGACTGAGAAGATGGAAAACTGCCGTTTTTCTGCAGAAATGCAGTCTGGTCCTTAGTTTGTGTCTCATTCGCACCTTGGAGATAAATAGCGGAGCACATGTCCAGTGAAGTTTTAGGGTCACACTGAAGTTTCTCTGTGATATTCACCTTTACTCTCCGCCATGGGCTCACAGGGGCAACCTGAGCGGAACTCATTAAGCCGAGAGCCAGAGGTTGTCTCGCAGCAGGGTGATGGGTAGAGCTCACCTGTTGTGTACAGTAATGCAAACGTGTACAGTAATCCAGGAGTGCAGAGGAAAAGGTCAGCGTGCAATCAGAAGTCAGAGCCTCTCCTCCATAAAGCTCATGAAGCTCCTGGCAGAGGGATTAGTCATCTTCTGTGGGGGGGGGGTGCTTATTGAGAGAGAGGGAGATGGATGTGTAGGGGGTGTAGGAGAGGGAAGTGGGAAATGTAGAGAGAAAACGACCCTCCAGCATAAAATTCTCATCTCGCACACTTCACTAAACATGGTCTGCTGTATTATGAGACCCATTTGCCTTTGAATGATTGGTGTGTTAAGGGACAAAATACAGTAAATATGCTGCACTAAAGATTCAAGCATGTGAGGGAACTGTGCTGCTGTTGACCACACCTGATAGACTCTGGTGGCATATAACAGATATCTGAAAGAACATAAACAAATTTCATAAGCCTGCTCTCTCCAAATGTTGATGCATTCATCAACATTTTACATTGCTAAACTATTATTAAACATGAATGATAAATTAGAAATAAATGGCAAATTAGATTTTTAAAAAGTGTGCAAAAATTGTGAGAAGTATTAAATGAGATTTCAGAGGACCTTGCTGAGAGTTGAGGTTATAAAAACACAGTACTGAAGTTGTAAAAAGCAAAGGCACTGAGTCAAATAGATAGTTCACAAAAGTAAGAAAATCAGTGCCATAGCCTCTATTACTGGTAGGCGTTTTACAGTACAAGGACATCAGTGCAAGGACAAGCTATAGAACCCTTACATGAGTGACAAAGAACTTTAGGGAGACAGCGGCAGATCTGCAGTGCATGCTTAGCACTTAATGTTGTTTGTATTCATGAGTCTACCATAAGAACAAGATTGAATGAGTTGTGTTCTTCAGAGGTTACCATTGAGGAAATTACTGGTCTCCAAAATAAAAACACTGCTGTCTGTATTATGTTTGCTAAAGACTGAAAAACCTTCTGTGGACAATTAAAGCAAAACCTGTTTGGTAGCAATAAAACACTGAATACCAACAAACAAAACCTTATTCTATACATGAAGCTTGGTGTATATAAAGCCATGGCTCCTTCTCCCGAGCTCAGCAGCGCTAACCATGGTGCTGAACCCACAGCACTGATACCATGGGATCAGCACCTTTGTAGTGGGCAGCTGACCTGATGCATGCTGGGAGGCAGACGGTCCCTCCCACCCCTAAACGATGCATGGCTAACCGGCCCTGATGAGAATCATTAGCCCTAAATCAGCAGCCATGAGCCATTGCCGGGGCACATCGCCCCTGACCTTTCTCTCTCAGTTACTATGTAACAGGTGTCGAACTGGTCACTGAACCAAAGATGGGACACTTTTGGTTCCTAAATCCTGGACTCACCAGCTACCTGTCTCCCTCAGCAGATGGATGGCTGAACAAGGCCTTTACTGAGACTGCCAAACCCCTCTCTCAGAATTTTTTTCTTCTCTTTTTTTTTCTTCCTTTCACTGCCAGGTTTTCTTTCACTGCTGCATTTCAGGCTTTGTTACAACCTCGCCCTCTTTGATCGTAAATATACAGTATAACAATGCAATATAGTTTGTTAAATAAGGCAAACAATGTCACAATAACAATATAGAACTATCATAATATTTACATAAAGATCACATATTAGAAGCCATCTAGAACATACCTAACATTCTCAGTTAGACGATAAATGTGGGTTAAAATTACATGTAATATCACATTTTAAAACAATGTTTTACGATTTCCAGAAGTAAATGTTGCTGAAATATCCATGGTTTAATGGCAAAAATAAAATTACAATATTTAACTATCCTTCTTTAAATATTTGGAGCTGCAAATGTAAGGATAATTTATGTCCAGAATGAGTGGGGATTTGCAGGTGGTAGTGTTCCTACAGCTTAAAGGTCAGTTTAATTCTCCTTGAGAAAACTCTGATTAATGTTTCCATCCTTGCATTGGTTTGTTCATGACCTTTTGATATTCCAAAATGGAAAACAAATGAAACAATCTGGAACTTGTGAAGTTATTAATACGTTACCGTAGTTTTGTCACATTTAATTGTATTCTCACAGTCCATGTCCAGTGTTTTAACATTTATAAATGTGAAGCACCTTGCCTGTGCTAATATGAGGTATACACAAAGCCAAATCTAAGAGTGAAGCCTGGTCATCTGCATTGATGTCTGCCATTTTATTTCATTCTAGTTTAACCATATGTGAAATAATCATTAGCCCACAAAAACTCTAAAATTCACTCAAGGTTTTGGTTGAGCCATATTTGTTCAGATTTATTGGACTGTCTGACACCCAGGCCTAAAATGAGCATGCACTTTGCTTTTCAGTCCAAAAGTGTGTTTACTTGAATATGTGAAACCATGATATCTTAAGAACTGTGACCTATAAAAGTAGTTGGTACCCTGTTCCCTTTCTAACTAAAAGCATACATCAGCTTTATAAAGGTAAATGTGTCATGTGTTAAGAGCTATTCAGTGACACTATGAAGTTTTTAACCTCACTAAAGAAAGGCATTTTAAAATGCTGGAATTCATGGTTTGTCATGCTATTGCTTAAATACATTGTGCAGAGGATCATCACAGTTATCTCAGAGAAAGGAAACATTTCTCTGTGGACATTGCTTGTTTCAAGTGCTGTGTCACATCAATTTTGTCTAAAAACTGCCAAAGAGTTGTGAATTTTTTATCTTAGGTTTCCACACAACACAAAAGCTGCCTGCTCCAGGCCAAGGGAAATCAAGATCAAATGTTGAAAAATCTTTTGGCACTCAGAAAAGAAATCACACTTTTAGAGAGTTTCTTTAAGCTCTTTGATAGATACATGCCTTAGTGTTTGCACCAAAATTTCTTTTTGCATATGAAATAAACCTCTATGAAGATATATGCTTTGGGAATGATCAAACATTCATCATCACATCATTAGTCTCTGGGCCTAATATGGACAAATGAATGACTAATCAATTCATCAAATGTGCTTTGAAGATATGACCTAATGTGAAACAACCTAGTCTTTGGGGTGTATTGCAAACCTACTGAAAGTGCATTCCATACTGTGTGCAACACACTTATGTCTTACTAGTCATTATGTAGTCTTAGAAACATTCAGTCTTTGCCATTATTATATTTTTTGATTCTGTGTTTACAGAAGTCTTCCAAAGAGGAATTAAAGTTCATCTCTGATGTCTCATAGGTAAAGATGGATGCTATTGGGAGATATAAATTGTAGTATTACATATGAATTGAACCAAAAATGTTCCTTCATAAGGTTTGACACACTTTTGTTAGAGTGTATATTACCTATGATCTGTTATGTATGATCTGTTTCAGGATTAATGAAACTACCTAATGACTGAAACTAAAACTGAAACATCTGAGACTGCAGATGCCTTCTGAAGTTTGATCAAGACCTAAGAGCTTTTGGTCAGAGTGTGAATGTAGGTATTAATGACTTTATCAAATCAAATCAGATTTATTTATATAGCAGTTTTTTGTTTTTTTTTACAAAAATCGTTTCAAAGCAGCTTTACAAGTGTCCGAGTCCAAGCCCCCAGTGAGCAAAAACCAAGAATGACATTGAAAAACTCCATAAGAGAATGAGGAAGAAACCTTGAGAGCAACCAAGACTCAGCAGGGGGAGCCCATCCAGTTCTGGCCGACACTGGTCACCATAGCAACAGTATAAAAAGATAAATATTTATATATAAAGAAATACTGGAATGATGAAATATGAGTATAAATATATACTTCTTGTATATAATTCTTATTCTTAACAGTCATAGACTTCTTGTTGTTCATTAATAACAGTTCAGAGCCGTGGAGATACAGGCGGTTGGGCCCTGAGAAATTGGCATCCATCCACTCCACCATCGAAAGACTTGAGTGATCGCATGCAGTGATGGGACAACAACACCAGTGTCTCAGTTTAACATAAAACCCTCTGCAAATGAATCCCTGGATCTCTAGCCTTTATCTAAGGGGGTATAATAATTACCAAACCCTAAACTAAATTAAGGATTTTTGTTAACATAGACTTAAAGATTGAGACTGTGTCAGAGTCTCGGACATTTTCTGGAAGGTTATTCCATAGTTGAGGGGCTTTATAAGAAAAGGGTCTTCTCCTTACTGTTACCTTATTAATTACTGGAACAAGTAAGAAGCAGCACCCTGTGTTCTTAGTAAATGTGGAGGTTCATAATAGGAAATAAGTTACATTTATGGCATTTAGCCTGAGATTATCAAGTTCTCACAGATAATCAGGAAAGCCCATGCAGGGCTTTATATGTCAATGAAATGATTTTATATATACTTAGAACTCTGGTTACAGCATTTTGAACTAGTTGAAGTTTACTTAAATTTTTATTAGAGCAACCTGACAGTAGTGAGTTACAGTAGTCTAATATAGAGCTGAATGAATGAAATCTTATACTATTTTTCTGCATCATGCCAGGATAATACAATATATGTATTTTTCAAATGATAGATCAGAGTCAAGTATGGCACCAAGATTCTTAGCTACTGAGCTGGGTATTATAGGGGAGTCAGTGAGATTTAGTAACACCTCCCAGAAGGACAAACTCTGTTTTGTCACCATTAATGTGGAGGAAATTTTGCAGTATCCAGCATTTCACATCTCTTAGGCAGGCTTCAACTTTCTCTAATCTAGGTTTGTCATCAGGTTTGGCTGATATGTAAAGCTTTGTATCATCTGCATAGCAGTGGAAGCTGATGACATGTTTGCTTATAACTATGCTCAGTGGTAACACATATAATGTGAATAATAATGGTCTTAAGATGGAGCCTTGTGGGAACAATGTTTAGCTCTACAGACTAATAGTGTTCTGTTAGATAAGACTTAAACCATGATAGGGCTGTGTCTGAGTTTCTAATCCTGTTTCTAACTTTTCCATCCAAGATCGAGAAGCACTAACAGAGATACATAACCTTGATCTGAAGCAAGAAGGAAATCATTTGTTACTAAGGCAGTTTCAGTGCTGTGGTGGGGCCTAAATCCAGATTGGAACTTTTTAAATATGTGATTCTTGTGCGGATATAAACATAATTGTTGGGCCATTGCTTTTTATATTATCTTAGATAGAAATGATAGATTTGAGATTTAGATCGAGATTTGGTTTCTTGATCACAAGTTTAATAACTGCTTACAGTTATAACTGTTTACAGGCTTTGGGCATGTGACCCATGATAATGGATGTGTTAACTACCATTAGCAGAGCAACTGCCTGTTTTTTCATAAACTTAGAAATGACACTAAAAAGAACTCTATGACTGTTTTTATTCTTCTCAATCAGTGAGGCTAAGTATGCTGAGTGTGCTTTAGTGAGTGCCCTTCTGTACTCTATAAGGCTATCCTTCCAGGCACAGTGGAATGCTTCTAGCTTAGTCGATTTCCATTTCTAATTTACGTATTAATTGTTTTAGGTTCCGAGTTTGATTGTTGTACTGTGTCTGCGCCTGGCTCTGTTTTCTCTGTTTCCTGTTTTGATTTGGTTTTGGCTCCTGTTCCTTGCTTGGTCTGTGGCCCCGGTTCTGCTCTGGTTCCTAGTCCTGTTCACGGTCCTCACCGGCCTCGGTCTCCTGTTCCTGTTCCTTTTTCCAAGTCTGGTCCTGGTCTTGTCTAGCTCTGGTTCTGTTTTCTGGTGTTTGTTTTTTTGTTTTTGGTTGGGCACACCCCGGTGTTGCATGCCTTGAGAGGGGGAGGATGGCACGCTGGCTCTTCCTCAATCTTCCTTGTTTTGGTTTGTTTTCTTATTTTTGTTTTCCACGGGCATATGTTTTGGTCTGGTTTGTCACGCCCATTTAGTATATCTCTCCTCATTACTGTATTCACCTGGTTCTTGTTAGTCTAGTCATTTGTGCGTATATTTAAACCCTGGTCTCAGTTTGTCTGTATCGGTCTGTGTTTGATGTGTTTGCCTTATATTCAAAGTTTGCTTATCTGTATATTCCTTGTTCTTGTCTATATGTCTTGTCTCCATGTTAACTGTTTCCCTTGATGGATACTTTAGTAATTTGACCCTGGACCACTATGATGACACCGATTTTGGATTTGCCCTTAATAAATCTCACTCTTATCATTTGTGCCGTTTAATGTGAAATACTCACCAGATAGAATCCAAGTTTCTGTGAGACACAGAACATCAATTTTCTGATTTTGTTAAAATTTTGTTTACAACAGCTGCTTTAGAATTGAGCAATCGTATATTGCCAAATTTCAGGTTGGTCATATTACTGCCATTATTTGGATGCAAGATTTGAATAGTAGTTAAATTCTTTTTTTCTGTAATTTGTTTGTCTGCAGCCTGGTTGTGTCTGTCAGGAGTTACTTTACAATTGTTGGTATGAAGATGGTATAAATGGCATTACAATTATTTGTATAAAGATGGTTTAAATGACATATAGATGTTTGAAGTGTTCAGTGTTGAGAGATTATTCTCCTTTGGGCTCCTTTTGGGTATTGGTCTTGTACCTGAATTTATCTATTGGCTACTGTGATGGTGCCCCCTGTCAGCAGCCTCCACAGGCAGGGGTGGGATTGCATGTGGATTTTGTTAGTTTTGTTGTTACATTCCACTCCTCCTTCACCATACCAGTTCGCATAATAACCAGTTGTGCTTTGCATTTGCAGCTGCGAGCATGGTGACTGTTTCCCAGTTGAAACAGGAGCCCCATGGATTTAAGAGGGTGCCTGGTTGATGAGGAGGATCTGTCGACGTAGAGAGATGATGTCTGATGAAGGGCCCAAGAGAGGCCTCTGTCGAGGACGCTGGATGCCATCTCCAGGGCGCAGTCTGCAAGTCTCCTTACCCAGCGGGAAGGGCCTCCATTGAGGAAGAGAGATGTATGGTGCTACTGTGCCCAAGGCATAGGGTAGCATTGTATCCACCATCCCCGAGTCCTCTGCCTGTAACAACTACCTAATGAAAACAAGTTCTAAAAACAAAACCAACACTATTAAAGATACATTAATCTTTTAGGTACCAGTTAGTCTAACTGATAAAATGGCTTCTATGTGTATTTCTCATATTTAAATGTAATATTTTCATTTCTGTAGAAGTTAGTGTTTCATTATCTGGTGCTATCCTGAGGCCATTCCCTTAATACCATGTTCCACAGTGCACTAGGATTTATTGATACATTAGAAATGTTCATAAACCTCTCTGTATCATCTTTGATGTTGTGTAAAACTCCTGAGCCCCCAAATACACACACACAGTCAGATTGCTACATTAGGGATGAGTCAGATCTAGACGTGAATGACATATGTTATCTCAAGGGTGTGTTGTAGGCCTATATTTGACCCATATAAAAATGAACTTGTCTAGGAGATGACTTGTGTTATGCAACCTCTTGATGTTATTCCAGTAGAATGGCCAATGACATTTAAAGAGAAGAGAACCCCATTCTGAAGAGTTAACCCTTTTTGTAAATGAAAGACCCGCCCACCCATGGCCCTATTAATTTGCTACAGAATAAGAATGTCTCATCTCTGGTCTATTGTCATCTTTTCTGTCATCGCTTTCATCTCTGCTCTCATCACAATAACAAACCCAGAGAAATCAATGAATTAAAGAATGACACAAAATGATGAAGCACAATGTATTGTTCTTTTATCTGTATTATCTTTAGACAGATCTGGGTCATTTTTGTGAAAGAGGGACAATCTATTGCCCTTAATCTTTGACGAGACAGACACGATTTGATGTGGAGGAACATCTCATTAATACCAGTTATCACCATTTGAGTCTTAAGTACTGACTTGCTTTTATCACAGCTTTTCACAGCTTTGAATTGAACTACTGTCAAGTCTTCAACAGTGCCACCCCACACTGTAGTGGGCCTGTCGAGTTCAAAGCTATTTTTAAAATCTTTTGCCACAGTACTCGATATTAGTAAATGCTTCAAAAATAACAGGGAGAAAAAGAACAGCAGTTACATTAACATACGAAACACATCCAAATATAATGGCACTGTGTCTGCATATTTCTATACATTATAAATCATTCCCTTTAGTGTACTATGTGTTATGTTTTATCTGTCTTGTGACATCCTCACTTAGGCAACACTTTTTGCCCGTTTTTCTTCATGCATAACAATAAAAGGTGTAAAACAATCTTTACATTTTTACATATTTTAATGCTAACGTTATACATTTTACTCTAGCTAACGTTATAAATCTTCCTCACTTATACAGTGTAATCGAGAAACTGTAATTAAAGGACGAGCATAATCACAACTATAAATTGGCATCTTCAAAGATGTAATTTTAGATTCACTTTGAAGTCAGAAGCCGACCAGTAGTCTTCTGACGAGGTGTGTGGGAAAATAGTCTTCATGAACTGATGTCTGTAACAAGCTTTGAAAGATTTCATGCAGGGTGAGGGAGCAATTCACACTCTTGTCAGGCCCGGGAAATGATTAATTTCTCCAAGGGACATGTCTCTCTCTTCTGGAATACTCTTCTATCTGTTAAAAAGGGAGAAAAATGTCTGCTTTTCTGTCACTAAATAATTTGCACTTTATTAGCAGTTGGTTTGTATGCAGTGTGGTGCTGAGAAAAACAGCTTGTCGTCATCAGGGGACAAACATTCTGGCATAATTTAACAATTTTGACTGCATCTTTATTTACTATTGCGTTCACTGCGAAATCAGTATATTTAATAGCAAGTTGTATGTTTCCTTGATGCCTTATAAAGGAGGTCCTGATGACACTGCTGCCGAATTCTATAACCAGTGTCAGAGAGCTGCAGGTCCAGACCACATGTTCTCTTAGTCCTTTTCCATTCTAGCATATGTTAGATACCTAAGACCTGCAGAATGATGATTACTTGGCTAGAATAGAAAGACATCTGGAATGGAAAGTTGGAAAGCTAAAAAAAAGACTGTTAGAAAGCTGTAGGAGCTACATCTATGTATCTCACAGAGGATTTAATGTTTACATCTCACAGTAGCCCTGCTCTGGTACACGAAAAGTAGGCTACGGGATGGAGTTTTGGTGGTTGTCCTGTATGTTGTGATAAGACGGCTCTCTCTCCCATGTCTGAGGTGGCCACCTCCAGCACAAACAGCAAGGCCAGGTTTGGGTGTTGAAGAACTGGTGCAGAGGTGAATGCGTTCTTTAGGGCTTGAAATGCTTGCATGGCAGGGCTGGGACAGGTATAGCACTTGCACTTGCCTTGCAACAGGTCTATGAGGGGTTTAGCTATTGAACTGAATGATCGAATAAAGAAATACAGAAGTTAGCAAAGCCTTGGAAACTTTAGAGCTACTTTTTCTCTGACATACCATCATATTCTCCCTTGCTAATATGCTAGCCTAGAAATCACACAGAGATGTGAAATTCACATTTTTCTAGTTTACAAAAAAGGTTGTTCTTGAAGAGAGTGGCCATGAGCTGCTACACATGTTGAATATGTTCATCCAGTACTGCGAAATGGATCAGGAAGTTGTTGATATAGCTGAAGACAAATCTAGCCAGATATTTACAAAGGACGTTGTTACTGAAAGCCTGAAAAATGGAAGCCATTTGCAAGGCTGTATGGCATAACCAGGTATTAGAAGTGTCTGGTGGTACTGAAGGTACTGTGGTACTGAGCAGTCTCTGCTCACCAATCTAGGCCCTGGGATGAGCAGCACAGGGACCGTTGAATAATGTCTAATTTTGCCTAGGAAATCCTGGGGTTGTGTGTGCAAACCAAGTGTGAAGGGACGAGGGTGTGAGGGAATGAAACTGCTAAAGAAACTGAGGATAAAGGTGCTGGACTGGCCATGCATGTCTCCAGACCTAAACCCTATTGAGCATCTGTGGTGCATCTTCAAACGGAAGGTGGAGGAGTGCAAGGTCTCTAACTTCCACCAGCTCCATGATGTCAACAAGGAGCAGTGGAAGAGGATTCCAGTGTCTACCTGTGGAGCTCTAGTGAACTCCATGCCCAACAAACTTAAGGCAGTGCTGGTGCCACACAAAATATTGACACTTTGGGCACAGTTTGGTCATTTTCACTTAGGGTTGTACTTACTTTCGTTGCCAGTGGTTTAGACATTAATGGCCATGTGTTGATTTCAAGGGCACAGCAAATTTACTGTGATACAAGCTGTACACTGAATACTTAACATTGTATCAAAGTTTCACATGTTCAGTGTTGTTATCACGTCATGCCGGGCACGCAGACCTAGCACCACGCCCACCTCCACTTCACTCACACCTAGTCCCACGCCCACCTCCACTTCACTCAGACCTAGCGCCACGCCCACCTCCACTTCACTCAGACCTAGCACCACGCCCACCTCCACTTCACTTCGTTCATTGCCTCGGTCCCAATCACTCGTTTATCACCTACAGCTGACTTCAACTCCCACTAATCGCCATACCTCTGTATATAACCCCACAGGTCTAACTAACTGTTTTATTCTAGCTAAATACAGCTTGTTGCTGTCTTTTGTTTTTGACTGCTTTGAGGTTCACTGTTTGTCTGCAGTTATGATTAAACGTAATGTTCCACGCAGCCTCGCCTTCCGCTCCCTCATTGCCGCAGTTGTCCCATGAAAAGATATTAAAAAAATATTTACAAAAATGTGAGGGGAGTATTCACTTTTGTGAGATACTGTACATCTCACAAATAGTCAGCATATTCGTTAGGGTCTCCACCGTACTGCTCAGACATCGCCAGCTGTTTGAAGGGGCAGTTCGGGGGGGGCACTGTGACCGAGAGGGTGGTGTGGCAAGCACTTCCATGCAAAGTAAGGGAAGCTAAGTGGCTTTACAACTCCTGCTGTCTTCCTGTTGCCTCTGCAACACGATACACCTGATAAGGTAAAGCTTTGTGTTCTGTGACGTCTCAGTGGAACCACAGGTGAAGCGTGAATCCAAATCAAAAGTTCTTTACTTAAGCGAACTAAAAGGCACAAATGAGAACTAGCAAAACAAATGATCAAAACCACAGAACAACGTACCTACTAAGAAGAAGAATTAGAGAGAAGAAGAAGGTTTAGAGAGAAGTCAAGAATGGTGTAGTGAAAGTAGTGACAGCAGGCTAACACAAAGCACCAAATCTGTGGGTAGGTGAGGTTTCTATATTTGCTGGGAACGTAGTTACAAGTGTAGTATGTTAGTACTCGGGAGAAGGTGAACGGTGTGTGTGGTTGGAAGGTATGTGCATTACGCATGCGGAGGTGTATCTGTGACTGGTGGTGGCAGCAGTGTGTCGAGCCTCTTGGGAACTGGAGTGTTGCCTAGATGCAGGCTTATTCCTATCTTGGTGTGGCATGACAGTTCTCCATCTGTGTCTGGTATATTTTAAGTTTCGAAGAGTATTACCATGAAAACATGATTTCAAAATGTTTACAGCATGAGGATATTTTGGAAGGCGACATATATAAAATCAACATATCTAAAGCAAATACGGCAAGATTTTATCTGAGGGTTATGGTGTTTATCTACTATAGTGTGTCAGAGAATCCTTTAACTGTATGGCTCTAAAATTGAGGGAAATTAATTTGAAGAGATTCAAGTCTGCCTTTCAATCTGCCTGCCATCAGACTCAAATACATGATATAAAGCAATGAAGATGGTACATAACCATAATACACCAGGAGGCTCACAACTATTACTGTGAGTGTAAAATTTTATGTCTATTCAAAGAAATGTGTTTGTGACTAATTGGTATAGTTTAACATCGAGACAGTTGTCTAACAAATCCTATTTTAAAAAGGTCTTACATCCCTGCCTTATAAAATCCCATAATGTAACATGACAGATTATAAAAAAAAAACCCATTTATGTAGATATCCTTTGTTCTGTAGACAATAAAAGATCACAACACTTTTTAAGGATTTTCATTATTTAAGCAAAAAATTTCCAATTTATATCTTTTGAATGGCATATCTGCTTGACATTTATAACACTTATATAACCTGTGTTTTGTTTTTTTAGTTGTCTAGTTAGAATGTCTTAAAATCAGAAACAAAGCCAGAATTAGAGAAAAGGCCATTTGAATAAATTAAATCTGCAATGGTGGGTCAGTAATCCAGGGAGTATTTTTTTTTAACACTAAGGAAACTGCAAACAACAAAATGAACGTGTAAATGGTACACACTATATTGTATGCAGCCTGTTATCAAATGCAATTATATCACCACAGTGAATAAAAAAAATGTTTTACGTGCAATGCATTTTCACTGAAAAACTGTATGTCTATTTAAACTAAAGCCTCCATCAAATTGCATATTTGACCTTCAGTGGCAGCAAACTTAATTTACATTGCTTAGTAATAGACTTATTAAAAAGCTTCCAAAATCCAATTTGGAAAATAGTTTGCAGTTGCGGCATCATTAGTATTGAGATGCATAAAAAGACGCACCATCTGCTCGAAGTGCCTACCAAACCTTTGTCTTATGCAAATGCAGGACATGCTTCCCTCTTCAAATTATCTTAGATACAAACGGATAATATTTCATTTTTTTGCACACTGCCCATTGAATACTAATTGGCCTAGGTTCCCTAAATGAGTGTATAGCACCAGAATGAAGTAGTCTAAATTCTACATTATGAAAAACAACCTCTTATTCATCTTTAATCTAAGACCACTGCAGGAAGAGAACTGCTTTAAATTAATGATATAAATTATCTACTGCATTGTTCTTGTTATTGAAAATGTACTACCCAGTAATGACACTGGTAATTAAAGCAACATTTAATAGGAAGATGCATTTCAGTTCAGATAGTCTATAATAATAATTCTTTACAGAAAAAAACTAAAGCAAAAACAATAAGAGGGAGAAACATACTTACATTATATTGCCATCTGCTCATTTCTGTGGGTGCTCTGAGCTTCTGCAGCAATGGGTCATGGAGAGGTGATGTGGAGCATCTTGTTAAGCTGTCATCACCTGCTCATGGGGATTTGGGGATATTAAAGTCTGGGTTAAGTCAGCAGACCTTGATCCCTTGTGCATGTGTATGAGGAGCCTGAATGGAACAAAAAACTGGGCAGGCTGGGGATCCCTGAGGACTGGATTGAGAGCTTCGGTTTAGCATTCACCTACCATGACCTCAAGCTAAATCGGGATGTCAAGAATAAAGATTACAATAGTCCGACCGCTGTAAGTGTTATCCAATGCACAATCATCAAAATGCTATCACCCTTTGACACTGAGCAAGAGTTTTGCTGAGAGCTATTTTATCATATTTTATTTTACTGATAGCTGAATGTATCAACCAACATTTGCTGATGGAAGCCATAAAGCAACACATTGTAGGTGTATAATGCTGTTTGACCTTAGAAAGCACATTACAAATTATTTCATTTCATCTTTGAAAGTGACCTGAAATACATATACATGTGGGTGTGGAGCATCTGTCTGTAGCATGTGCTGAAAGCCAAAGACTCTAGTTCTAGAAAGCTCACTGTGTATATATATATGTATGTATATATGTGTATATATGTATGTATGTATGTATGTATGTATGTATGTATACACACACACACACACGTGGTAATACATCACAACCTTAGTCATTCATATCCCTTTAACGTTTTAATGTTTTATGTTAAGGTTTGGCCTATGTCTCAAAGCAAAGTTTTTTCCCCTTATGAGAGAAAATACTATTCAAATCAACAAGGAAGAGACTGAAACATTCTTACCAACACTTAAGAAAATTATAGATAGTAATGTTAGCAGCAAACAAAACCTTATAGTGAAGCACTGCCCAAGTCTTATCTTAAGCTTTAGCCTGTATCTCAGAAATGGACCTTTTCTTTATTTTAGCATAAAAATCCTGTTCAATTTAATGATAAGAGGATTATGAAGTTCTTACCAAGAGGAATGATGAATAACAATGTTAGCAAGAACCAGAACACCAAACCACAGAACCACAAGAATCAAAACACCAAACCACAGAACCACAAGAACCAGAACACCAAACCACAGAACCACAAGAACCAGAACACCAAACCAGAGAACCACAAGAACCAGACACCAAACCACAGTCATGATTCTGATTCCTTAGGAAGCTGAGATTTGTTTTAAATACAACACACATCCAAAACCAAAAAAGAAGAAGTCAAAATGTCAGTAAATGAGATGCCAAGAAGTCTGTAAATGAGGTGCCTAGCACTGGGACTGCATTATGCAAATGCAAGTCAGAAAAATGGACTAAATTTTGGGTTGTGTTATGAATGAATATCCATAAGATAATCATGATTATCCTTTTTCAGCAGTGATCAGAAATGTAGGAGCAAATCACACACAAACATGGGCCTGACTTGTCATACTATGGAATATAAAACAATAGCCAATAAACTTTGCAAGTCTACAGCACACAAATGAGCTTTTCCCAACAACGCTGCAGACACTCACACACTCAGTGCATATTGCCCAAATGGCTCATTCTACCTTATAACTTCAAAGTTTATGTTTCTACTTGTTTTAATGTAATTAGTATTAAGATCCTATTGCTGCTACAGGCTGGTTATCAAAATAAATTGATACATTTATTAGGAGAAATAGAATATGAGAAACATCCCATAATACATTTTACTTCTTTCCATACTAAGTTGGCCTTTCCAGTTTAATAAGTCTTATAATTCTTTCCAGTTAGTCTTATTATCAGCCTTTTCAATTAAGTCCCCCTGAACATGGATGAATACATCATGTGTCTCTTGGAAGAAGAATGAAGACAGACTGGTAGACTGAAATAAACTTCAGAACACTGTGCTTTCTAGCATTTCCAATAATAGAGGTGTGCTTAGCATGATTTCAGTCCTTTTATAGATGATGTTTTCAATCATCTCTACACAGTAAATTTTAATTTGGTTGAAATACAGGTCAAATATAAACTGTAAGGATATGTTCACACAACAGTGTATCTTGGGCATCAAAGTGTATTATTGCACTTTGTAATATAAATAATTAAAAATAACTAATTTTCTTTTAAGATCTTTGTCTCTTTTTTTATATTCTAGGGCCATAATTTCTTTTTTATGAGATTTCTATCTACACTCAGAGTTCATGAGGTTCAGTGGGAACAGTATTAAAAATATATCCATTTGTAGAACAGATATTGAATATTTTTTCACATTAATTAAATATTAAAAATGCTTTCCTCTACTTTACAAAAGCAAAAATACAGAAATGTAAAACAAAGAAATCTGGCAAATGATACAAAATTAACTGCATATCAGGTGTTCTGGTAAAACATTTTAGCACAGTAAAAAAACCAACAATTGCTGGTTATGTACGATATGTTACTACAGTGCTGGTCCACACTAACCACATTACCTTAATATTCTGCAGTATTACTAGCCACATTACTTTAAAGAAGCCGGATCATAACGGGAGCTAAAGAGCATGCCTTGTATCACTCGCTTACGGTTTTTATTTGTTCTTGTTTGTTCTTTTAATGATTACATATTTGTGGGGAAACTGTCTAAAAACTGTTATACTACAGTATACGGTACAAAGGTAACTACACTACCTTGTAGCGTCTGTTGTCATAGAAACGCCCCATTGGTACTTTTTCCAGTTCCAAGCGTGGTCCCTGCTGCTTAAACTAAGTTAGCTATCTAGCTAGTTCCCTAGTTTTCATAATATGCTTTGATTGTAGTAATTGACCAAATTACCTAAGAAATTACCTAAGAAAAATCTTCTAGTCCAGTCTTCTTGAGTCGGTAGGTTTGTGTTTTCATCACTAATCGCTTTGTTGTGGATAGGCCATCTAGCTATCTAGCTAGCTAATTAATAATAGCAAGCTCTTTAGTTAGGATCTCAGGTCATTTTTAACGTTAAGCATAGCTAGCTAAGGATACCTGACATCCACCCGACTAATGGTTCGAACAACTAATATTAGGAACATCAGCAAGCTTACTAAATAATCGATCCCTTAGTGTTAAACTACAACGCTAACAGAGTTTAGACAAACGATGTAAAAGAACAAAAAGGCTGTAGCTAGCTACCTAATGATGCTTGCAAAGTAACGTTACATATTTGTTACTATGTCATTTTAGGTTCATCGTGTTGACAAATTGGAAATATGTTCAAGAATGAGTATCAGGTGTGGATTGATCACTTGGACACAGTTCTGAGAACATGGTACTTAAAAGGAATTGACTGTATATATTACTAATCACGTTATTTTTACGATATACAAGGGCGGTGCCTGCGTTGAGATCTTCAGCGCACAAGGAAAAGATCCCGTGGCTAAGTGGAAGCTTACTGGTGGACAGCCGTCAATAATTAGAGTATGTATTAGCTTATGTATGCTACATTTTACTTTGATTATTACATATATTATGCATGTTAACTTTACTCATGCACACACCACACACAAAGAGTCAGAAGAGTCAGAAGGTTTGCTGTGAGTAACACTGCCTGTAACAGCAGGAGACCTTTGCCTTATAAAGTCTTAGAAATAGTGACAACCGCACGAGGAATTAGCCAGTTTGTGTTAAACTGCCTATGACATGTAATGTATATTTAGGATGTTTTGTGTATTGATACGGTGCTTGTTGCTATTATCACTGTTACTGTTGATTTCATATTTAAAAACAGGTGTTTGATAAAGAAGTGAAGGGATTTGTGTACAGCCTTGAAGGCAGAAGTCAAACACATAGGATGCAGTTGCCTAAGGATGGCAAAATGCCCCGTAAGTGTATTTAGAAATGCATGCTTAGAGTCCTCTTGTTTTTTTCTTCAAGGTTGATTAACAGAGTCAGACTTCTGTGATATTTCTAGATTCATATAACCAGATTAAGTCAGCTTTGCATTTTTGAAGGGTAGGTTTCCCTGACAACGTAGTCACTGCCTATGTTGAAGTGCTAATTCTAAGTCATTGTTGGAAAATCATTTTAGTTTAGTTTCAAATTTAATCTGCGTCTGGAAAATCTTGAAATAAGTATTTATTGAGATTTATAAAATCACTTTTTTGACCAGATATTCCTCTGTATTTGAGGAGGTTGTGGCTTAATATTACAACAAAAAGGACTAAACCACATATGTAGAGCTATTATTGTCACATGTCTTATGCCTGAGGGCCCAATCACTCACAATAATGTATCTCTTTGTTACCTCTGCCTGGCCTAGTTTGAGATTATGTTTCCCATTTCTCTAGTTGCCCTGATTCAGAGGTTTCTGGTCCTACAGGTGAATGTTCCTCTTGGTAAAGACTTCTCTACTGAACTTGTGTACGTGTCACTATAGAAACATGGTATAGTGTATGAGTGTACACCCATTTCATTAGCAAAAATTGTATTCACATTTAATGAAAAATAGATATTGGCATAACTGTAATATCATCTCCTAAACAATTTAGCTGTGTTGTCGACAGGGTCTTGGCCACAGTGCATAATGAGGTCTTGTGTTTGTGAAGTGAATTCAGTCTTCTTTCCCTGAAGCCTGTCTCATGGGTTATAAGATAAATGAGATTCACTGAAAGTGCGCAAGGTGAATTAGCATGTAGACTGAATTTATTTGCACGCTCATGGATGTGACCTCATACATACAAATGCGCACACACTAACGCGCGCGCGCACACACACACACACACGCGCACATATACCCCATGCACGAACACAAGAAATAGATTAAAATTGTCTCTCATTTGTTTCCCAAATCGGTTGCTATGGTTGATGTTCCTGTGCTTCTGCCAGAGTAACAGATCAAGAGCACCTGAAACGGAGACTCTACTTGTCCACTGTACATAAGGAGTTCTCTGCTACCCCGCTGCATGCCAGAATACCTCTCATCTGCCTCAGACGCAGCATTGTGAGTGCTTGTAAACAGTGTATGCCCAGCTCTGCATTATCTCACTAGTTGCTAATGGAAGGACGTTAAAGCCTAGAAGCTAGTTAAAGATATACTGCAACAATTTGACTGTGCCTGTCCACAGTGGTGCAACCTGTGCATCGATCTAAGCACATTTACTGCCGAGCTGTTCCGAGGGGCTGTGTTCCTGTCTCTGGATGGCATTGTGATCTCAGCCTGCTGTAAGGTCAGACGAATCTTCACCATGAGGACTGGACCTGAAGGCTGCATCGACAGAGGCTAGTGAAACCCTACACATTCAAACCGTTTGCAATTTTCTGCCTTTTTAAAACCCGAAGTAAGAATATTGTTTTATTGGATTTTTTCTTTTGTGTGAACATTCTAAACGGGACTGCTCTTTGAAATGTCTAAATATAATCGGGTAGCTGCAATGGCACCTCAGCTGATAGGCTGATGAATAACGAATATGTAATTTTTCTTCAAGATCTTTATGACATGAGCAATGGGCCTAACGAAGAGATTCCAAAGAGTTGCCAGTTCCCTCCTGATGTTCAATATGTTACCCAACTTGTGCATATGGAAAGACTGGGTCAGGCCCATCTAAGGAGTGCACCTGGAAGCTCAGAGTCTGGTTAGTACTGAGTGAAAGTAAATACATTTGGTTTTACTTTTTTCTTATTTAGTATTAAAATAAAAACCTCTTTACATGTGAATAAAGAAAGCATTGTGAGTCATTCATTTATTAAAAAAAGGAGTTTATTTCTAATGAATAAGCTATCTCCTTCAAAAATAACTCAAACAGCTGTGACTGAATCAGCTCTGTCAGTTTATTAATAAGGTTCCATAGTTGTTTACTAGTTGTTTAGTCTTAAAGAGTCTGGGGAAAGGTCTGATCCCCTCAGTTACACTTCCTGCTGTTTTCAGTCTGTCGACCTGACACACTTCCTCTTACCAGGGGAGCTCTAATCCTATCTCTTTAGTCATGTACCTGTCCTCTCCACTGAACCAGGGACTCTCAGGGATATGTCAGTTTATGCAGACGTCTGTTACCCTCATATGGCAGTAGTCCTTTCATCTTGGGTTACTGGAAGTATGTGATCTTTTGGCTGTAAAAATTGCTCTTGGAATGGCTTACTTCTTTTTGAGGATACTGGTTTTAAAAAAATAGCCTTTAAGCCACTAGTTATCGTATTGTAGATAATGACAAGATGTGCTTAAATTGTTTTTTCCCCTTATTATTCAGAGTGTGTTTGGACAACTGAAGTTTGGGAAAAAGGATTGTGGTTTCTTAGCAACTGTGTATCAAAACATTTTGGACTGTATTTGTGCAGTCCTCACAGCTTGTAGCCTTGGAGATTGGGCTGGCTGCTAAACTGAAGTAACAGATGCTACTATTTTGTGTTCATCTGCCAAGTTGCCTTGACCTTACTCCTTTGCCTTATTTTGTCAATATTGCTGTGAGTTGCAAATGAAAATATTATGGTATTTCAAGTCAAACAAATGATCAAGACCATTATTACAATAACTGTTGTAAGATCCTTATCCTAACTTGCGTTGTTACACCATTTAGATTTTCTTTGACAACAAACAGAAAACTTTTGATAAGTGGGCTGTACTTTTGAACTTCTTAAACTCCCAATTTATTATTTAGATATTAATTGTAAGGCTTATTATTCAATAACTACTGTGAATAAATTAGTAATTACTATTAAGCTAATGTATAATGATGTAGTTACAAGGGTGAAGAATGAAAGTATGCATGAGTGAGTCTTGGGAGTTTAGGGGTTTAAATCGTGGTTTTGGTGCATAGCATGACCAGTGAGTATGAAAGTAGTTAGAGCTACTGACTTTTTTTCACTGCAGGTTTGATTCTCAGTGAATAAAACATCAACTAGATATTTTACTGCAGTGCGGCAAGCCACTGCCTTTGTGCCCTTGAGCAAACTCCACATGAACCCACCACACATATGTTCTCTGTGCATTTTCTCTGATTTGAAGGTGGTTCAGATTTGACCCAAAACACTTGTCCACCACCAACTTTTTGGTTTTATGGCTCCTAGGGAAAAGATGAGCTCTGTACTGGATATCGGAAAATATTCGATTAGATGCACTGCCTCGGTCTGCACTTTAGACCTTTAACATTATGATTTATTTGACATTTATGATGCATTTATAACAATTGCTTTGGGCCTGTTTATGTGACTGCTAGAACAGGCAGGCAGTGGCAGGGGAGCCACTGCTTGGGGTCCTAAAACCCAGGACTGCTGTCATATCGCTTTTGGGTCAAAGGTTGCAGGCCATCCACCACTTACTGCAAGGAAGGGCAGTTCTTCAGCAGTTGGGATGGAACTTGGAGCCAAGACTGACATGAGTGTTGGTATACTGTCAGGTAAATGCAAAGTGCATATAACAAATGTAGACTTAGCTTCAGAAAAGCTGTTATCCTTTAATGCTTTTGGCCAAAAACCCACTCAGAATATGGTTTTTAATGTGCTTAGCTGTAGTTTTTTTTACTGATACTTGCCAGAATTTGAGAGTAAAGCACACATACTGTATTTTGGAAGGCTAATATATGTGAGCACAATGCATAAAATGAGTTTGATTTGATTGCCTGAAGGGAAGAAAAAGATACCAAGACTCCACAATTATCATCTTAACATAATTTGTGAATGACATGAAATTACTACAGCTGAATGATCTCTTACACAGTTAATGTAACACCTACAGAGTAACAGTGGTGCTGGATTGCTAGACCTCTGTCTGCTGAATGTGGATACAGAGAGTTGCTACTGCTGTTTCATTGCAATTGTTCAGTGGTACATTTAATTTAACAGAATTTTATCGAGCTTAATTGATTTGGTTGTGCGTTTGGATTCACGATCACAGGGAGAAGTGGAAATTTACAGCCACGGCCCCCGGGTGAGAGTGCGTCCACTGAGAGGGTGACACACAGGAGGGCATGGAAAAGTCACAGTGCTTGGAAAGAGAGACAAGTCGCGCGTAAGGACCTAAGATTTATATTCGTGAGATTAATCATGACAGATTTATTTTATTTTTAGCTGAGGTGCTCGCTGAATAACTACTGACTTGGCTGTTGTGTAAATAGAAGAGGTCGTTCAAGTTGCAAGATAACATCATTCAGGATATTATTTATTTGCTTTTGGCAATCAATTTGTGTTTTTTTGGTGACTTGCATGTCCAAGAAAATAATTGATCATGGGCTCTGTTTTCATGCAGACAGGAGATGGGATTAGTGTTATAACGATGGGGTGTTGCTAATCTGGTTCGGTTAAGACAACCCACGGTCATCCAGTTTTTCTGACCTAAAATGAACACGCTTACACACATGTAGGTGGAGAGGCACAGCAGGGCATGTGATACTGTGGTATTTTTTAATCTACTTTGGTCCAACATTGCACTTAATTTATGCCTTCTCCTGGGACCCATTCTTAACGAAGACACACGGCTGAAATAGTATCTCCTGACTTAGAGCAAATTATGAAAGGCCTGTCCTATTTCTTACAACCCAGCTTTGTGGTTGTACAGTGTTTGTTACTCCACTTCAAAGTCACCCAAATAACACTGACTGGATTATCATATGTGTAACAAACGAGAACAAACAACTCAGTAGTAGCTGCTAAGATAAATAACAGGTTAGTTGTGGCTACTAATGTGAATCAGACAGCTGATGCGTCATTGCACACAGAACAATGACGTCTAACAAAACTAATTAAATTTCAGGCTCACCAAATTTATCATCGTAGAGATAATAGCCAGTTACACTTCCCTAGAGTGCTTGCACATGCACGAGAAAACAGTGCATTTATTGTAAATTATGTCAGCCAGCCAGTAAATTTCTATCACTGTATCAATGTGGAATCTATATGATGACCTTTTTTCTCTGTTTGTATGTGTAATAGAATGCATCTTTTTATCTATTAAGGTAGCCACGTATAGAGCAGTAGGCTGTTTGGATTTCCTCCATTGATCCTTTGATTACAAAAATGCCACTGTGTCAGTGAGCCATTGTTACACAATTGTTTTTTAAATAAACGAGAAGAACTGATTTGAATGGACTTTGCAGCAGCATTTTGAACCTCAACTATTGATAATGTGTTTGTTCTAAACGAAGCCCTTTTTACAGTTATGACATTGGCACGTATGGGAGTGGTATATATAGTTCTTATTCTGTTGCCAAAGCCATATACTGTCACACTAAAACGTAGGCTGGAGCGATACACTGTTTAGACTCTGTACTATCTTATGCCATTTAACCTCACAAAGGTTACACCTCATACTTTTAAGTGTTTGTTTGAAGACAGGAAAATGCTGTCAGTACAAAGAGCAGGTCTCAGGAGGCAGTAACACAAGCAGAATTTGGGAACAAAATGGGCTTGAAAACACCACTGGTGCCAGCGGATTTCGAATGTCAAACTCCCTGTTGCATCATTCCTATCATGCACATTCTTTTCTGACGACCAGAAAAAGTGGGAATGAGGAAAAATTGGCCAACACCCAACAAAAAGAGCAATGGGCCAAAGCTATAGTACTGATCCTGCAAGAAAATTAATCCTGTTATGCCTTATTTTATTATGCCTTATGCCTAAGTTTGAATTATGGAAATAGGATTTTGTATATTGTTTGTGCATTTTTTGGATAATATACATGTTAATATTAATAAATTACTCTGGTCTTCCTAGGGGATCATGGAAATATGCCTCTTCCAAACTATGAGGGAGCAGAATCATCTCAACTGGCTTCCCTACACCAAGTACAGCTTGACTGCTCAAATGTGACAAAGGAAAATCCATCAGCAGATCCACATATGCCAGGTGAGTTTCTGTATACAGCATATAACATCTAGTAATAAAGACTCTCTTAAAAACTTACTTAAAATCTTCCTACACAGTACCTTCCTATATCAAACATCCATTTAAATTATTCAGTCAATACACCTAACCTAAACACACATTCAGTTTTAGAAATGGTTTCATGCTTATGAAGTAGCTCCTCTAAGACTACCCCCGCCATCCAATAGATTAAAAAAAAAAAAAACTCCAGCAAAGATGGATTCTTTCATTATGTCCCTAAATCGTTTCCTCTCATTCATTCCCATCACAGACCACATTTTTATTTCAAATCAAGCATTCTTCAGTTTACCACAGTAAATGAGAGGTCATAGCAGACGCTGTCCCTTCACTAGCCGCACCAACCCCGAATGGCAAAGTGTAGTAAGTGAACAGTCATCTCCAGCAGAGAGGGACTAACTCCTCAGTCTCCTTAGTCAGGGAGAGAAAGTTCATTAGTGATAATAGGACATTTAGTATACTGTGTGGGTCAGGGAGAAGTCTCGGGGGTTCGGGCCAGCGTGAACTGTTGGCAATTAGAAAAGGTGATTACAATGTAAGTCTTTTCAAAAACGTGCTGTGAATCTAAATCTGCAAAGCTCTTTTGAGGAGCTCGAGTTAATGTTATACTTGAGAAGCACTTTGCAAGTGTGTGTGTGGTTTAATTACGTGGCCACTGCTGAAAAGGTGAGGCTGGGTAATGCCTGATAGATCATTTTGAGCATTTTCATTATGACAGAGGCACCGAGATTCCGTGTGGAAAGAATTATGTCTTTACACAATGTGGTTTTATGAAAGCTAATATCATAATAGCATAACATGACCTTCATTCAGCTGTCAGAAGTGTCTGTCAGTGACAGTGCTGAGTTCACAGTGACAGTCCTGTGCAATCCTATGCTGTTTTTGAAAGATATCATTGAGTGCTTAAACAAAAAAAAACATTGGATCCATTTTGACACACATATCTCTGGCTAAAGCACATTTACATGCTCCATTGTGCGACTGCTCTTCAAAGGATTTCATGTATCAATTGATTCATTTATTTATGAGGTCACAATGAGAAAAGCCAGAATACCTCAAGGAATCATTTGTACTTTGTGTGTTAAAACCAATATTGTCTTCATGGAGAACAGCAACAGCAACCACCTTAAAGGATTAGCAGATGGGAGTTTTGCTTTGATGAAGTTTAGAAAACAAATGTTCGCCAGACGACTCAGGACTGAACAAACGTAACAAACTAGCTAATTAGCACCTATATTTACAACTTGGAGGGAACGGAACCCAGTTTAACCACACCAGAGGAGGGATCTGTGCAGCCCTGCCAAAGCGTCACACATGGTGCCAAGGCCCATTTATTCTCTAGGGATGAGCAAGAGGCAGTAATATGAATCCTGGCCTATGCTTCGCATTCCGAGGTGGACATTTCTTTTTGAGGTTGCACCAAAACATAATGCAGTTTAAATAATGCACCTGTTAAACTGAAAGTAAAAAGTCTGAACAACTTGGTGTGTGCAACAAACTTCCCGCAAGGCGAAAGAGGCAGAATCTCAAGCTCGCATATGCTTAAGTGCCGAGCGTTCGGTTGAAATGTGGGATCAAGCACCCTCACACACTCCATGAGCCAGCTGTATTCATCACCTTGGTCTCGGTGGTGTCTTTGGCTCCCTGCTCTCTGGGTGTCTTTTCTCTTTAATATGAGGGCACACAGACCCCACAGGCTTCCTTACAGCTGTATTTGAATTATGATGTTGCTGCAGCATTGCTCCCCATCTACTAATGATGTTGTTTGTGTGCCAGTGGGAAAGGGGGNNNNCCCCACCCTCCCACACACACATACATTTGCACACTAATAGCTAATGCTAGTTTTCCTTCCCTACCTTCTCCTGCTTTCTCTGAGGACTGAAAGAAAAATATACAGCCTTATAATAAACCAGTGTTGTTTTAATGCCTTGTGCACACTTTATCATATTTTTAGCATTTATTAAAGTGTACTATTGCAATTACCAAATGTTTCAACATGAAAATACAACTGGATATGTCCTAGAAATTCATCCACAGTTTTTGGCAGACATCATAAACTGCCACATCACACTTATGCACCTGTTAGCATCTGCTCATTAAAGTGAACATAAGAAAAGAATATGAGCTTCTGTATGAAAAATGGATGACAGAACATTATGTGTAGTAATTAGATCTCTATTATTGATCTGCTTTATTAAGTCAATGGGAGTTTCCTGAAGGAGAAATGAGTTAATGTTCTCTCGCTGAGCGCAGCAAGGTGTTTTTCATTAGGTCATATTTCTGACTAAAAAAAAAAAAGGTCTTTTGCATGGACCTAGTGCATCACATACTTCAAAATAGTCAATAGTCATGGTTTTTCCTTAATTATTTTGAGAAATTACTTGCCAGTAAAACGACTGTGTTTTTTCTGAAAAACTCCTGACTGTAGCTTCTGTGCTCAGGATTGTTTTTCTTTTTAACTTTCTTGGTGTCTTAGAAGAGTTGGTGTATTGCAGCCAAATTAGTACCAGACAATGCTTATGAGCACACCTCTGTTCTGCAGATGAGACCTGCTGTTTGGGTACTCCTGGGCCTGCTTCCAGGCATCTGCAGTGTCAGTCTCCATCTGCCGCGCTCTCCCATGTGTGCGCACTGTGGAAGGGTAATAACGACACCAGCCGCACTGTTCCTCAGCTCAGCTTGGGCGACCCCGAAGAAGGGGACACTGAGGAGGTCTTTACTTTTTCTTCGCACCCTCACTCGGCCAAAATGGGTCAGACAATCTACGAGCCCTTTGGGGGTTTGTCTTCAGACCTCAGAGGTGACCTGGGCTGTGAAGGGGAGCGGAAGGAGACACGCTTGGAAGATGACTTCGCCGGGAGTGAAGGTGAAGAGGTACACAACCGCATGCACACACACGTACAGATCTTTGGAAATCCAGTGTTAGATTACAGGACTGGTCTGAATAAACCAAAAGACTTCCCATCGCTGGAACAGCCATTAAATCTGTTTATCACATCATAATCTCTCGGGGCACTTTTCGACAGATATTGCAGTATTAACTTATGTTGAATGTACTGGAGCAATTCTGGCTTCCTTATGATGACAACGCTCATTTCATTGCCAACCGCTGCATGCACAGAAACACACACATAGTGCAAACACTGACTTTGAGGCCCAGTTCAGTGCTTTGACACCAATTAGCACATTTATCCTTAGTTCATGGGCCCAATTATCCAATTTCAGAAGCCTCAGTGTGTTGTTAAAGTAATTTGTGAATTTACTCTACTGGGATGTCGCTGTAAGAGGCCAATGAATATAAGAACAAATAGTATTGCTAACAGTGATAATGAATTTGTAAAGCTGAATAAAATCATAGTCCCATGTTGTTTACTGAGATCCCTGAAGTTTATGACATCATATCCTTAGAAAAAAAAATTGGAAACAAGAAGAAAATGCCAATTTTGGCTCAACTGTTGCTACCCAGACCTTTCTGACCTCTTTTTAAACTGATTGATCTGTGTACTGATACCATTTGTGCTGCTATTCCCCTCCAGATAGCACCATGTAGTTATTGAACATTAGGCAGAAGATGAATGCGGTCACTAGTAATAATTGCACGAATGACTTGTGAACTCTCCAAACCATCGAAGCAAAGCGGGAATTAAGAAAAATAAATGTTGACCTATTGCTCTACAGTAAGTGTCAGAGTATAATACTTCCATGCACAGCATAACCTTCAGAATGTCATTTTTATACGCAAGATATATCTCTTTCGTTTCCGAATACTAGATGTTGGAGTAGTGTTTCTGGCCACAGCACAACCAAGGACTTTAGCCTGATCATTTCTGCTCAGAAACAGTCTTGTACAGATGATACAACAGTAACCTTTTTTTTCCTGACACACAGCTCACTCCTCCAGGGACACATGATTCAATTAAGCCTATGAAGAAAAAACATCAGTTCACTTCATTTCTTGTGAGTCTGCAGTTAGTTCCTGAGTTCAGCATGCTTTGAGGAACACATCACTCACTTCCTCTCAGTATTTTGGCCCTAGGGAAATCAGTCTCATCTCCACCATACATATGTTTTGCCACTCTTAATTAGTGCTTTTTGACTGATGCCACTGACAGTTTGATTGGCTCTTTCTTTTCCCATTCAGTCCTGCCTGCCCACCCTCACACTACTACATTCCCACTTCAATTTGTTATATTTCTTTGCAGAGTCTTTAGTGGCTATAGTGACTAATGTGCTTCCTGTTCATGACTAGTGGTGAAATGGGAAGCAAAATAATTACCTCCTTGGGATATTTCAGAATCTCGTGTTTATGTTGCATTCCTTAAAGATGACACTTGCTAATACTCTCAGCTGATGTTGCTTTGCTGACAACAAAAGTGGTAACACTGGCTTAATATGTGTACTGCTTATATCAGTGATATATTTACTGAATACATGTATTAAAAATGTGTTGTAAGCTATTAATCAGTATGTAAGTACAGCCAAAACAAATTCACTTTGTGTAGGTAATTAGTCCATTATAAAGGTATTGATATAAGTACGCAAGCAATAATCTTATGCGATTTAATAAATGACCGAGCTTATTATGGAGGACAGTGTATGCACCACCCGTTACTATGGAGGATAGTGAATCAAACGGGTGGTGTACTGAAAAGGCAGTAGACTGACACAGGCTGACAGGCTAAAAGGTTTGGTGTCTTTGGGTGCGAATGTCATCATTAGCGTAAAGTGTCTATATGTTTAAGGCCATTAGTTTAGATCAAAGCCCCACCGTTTTAAAGCCTTCATCTCTTTCAAAGCAGGAAACTGACGGGCAGCTTTCTTGGCACTGTGGTGCCCCCATTAATTGCAGGTAACTGTGATATAGCTCTGCCCACTCCATCCTATGTCCTATCAGAGTTATTAGTGTGATTCATCTGTGCCAACCTCACTGCTTTCAGCATATCCTGTCTCTTTCAAGGGGTTACATCATACCCTTTGTAATTCTTTCTTTAGAGTTCACCACTCATGTTTTTGAGGCCATTAATGAAATAAAACCCCAAAAATGAGTGAAGGTAATGTAATCGTGGAGAGTCTTGAAGTTTGCCAGTAGATACTAGGTAGAAAGATGCTTAAGCATAATTACATGCTTGCTTCACTATGCTTTGAAGACTACAGAAGGAAGTGGTCATTGGTAGAGCTGCACAATTATGACAGATATGTTAAGTAATTACTTTAATTGCTTTAACTAACTACAATTACTGGTCACTGTAAACAGAATGATTGTACCAAACACTTGACTGAAGCACCTGAGATTGTTCGTATTTTTCACAGGATGATTTTTTCTGAGTTCTCATTTTATGCTTATAAAATAGAAAGATTTGATTGGAAAACAATGGAATGCTGATAAATGGCTTACATTTAACTGAAGCTTTTTTTTATGATTTTGAAAGCCACCATTGTGCTTTTGATTAATATGGTTAATTGAGGAGCTGTTGGGTTTGTCAAATTTTGAACTTCTTTTACTTAGTGGACTTTTGCTCTTTCATTAGGTTCATATCCCTTCTGGCAATGCTGGTTTTAACTTGATGCTTCATCACAGGATCTTAGTCTTGAAGCCAGTCTTGTGAATAAAGATGTACTTGTTTTAAGCAATTTAGAAATTTGAATAAAGTAGCCAATTGTCACAGAAATGTGATGTGACTCTGCCTTCATATCTAGAGTCGTTTTGCTTGTTTTAGGTACTGGTCTCAAGAGGTTTAAGTTTTGATCCAGTTATTGTGGTTTATTTACATCATATCTCTTCTCTCTCTTTCTCTCTCTGTCCTTCTCTGTGTTTTAGCAGGAAGAGTGGTACTCTGTGTTTCTTTCTCAGAGAGTTGCAGGGCATTCTGCTCCCACTACTCCATGCCATGTTCCCTTCCGCAGACCCACCACCTCATCCAGGACCTACACAGAGGCAGCCCAGTCTCACACATCTACCGTTGCACATGCCTCGGCCATGAGCTCCTGGAGAACGGAACCAGGGTGCATGGCCCCAACCCGCTGTCTGTCACCATGCACTGCCAGACCAAAGAGTATACCGGGGAACAAACCAGGGAGGTTTGGGCCCGAGAGAACAGGAGCTGATGAAGATACAGGGACAACTATTAGTAGAGCATCTGTTCAAGAAATTCCATCTGGTGATCTAAAAGTCCACAGGGTAAGCATTTCAAAAGAATTTCTCCTACTTTCTAGATTTAGACTAACTCTTGCATCTTTGTATACTGCAAAAATGTATGAAAAAACAAACCTTTGGCTTTTAGCAGTCAGGTGTACTTTTTAAGACTGCTGCATATTCATGTTACAGATATTCTTTCTAACTAGGAGAGCCTCTTAGCCACAATGTTTGACCTTGTGTTGCTTAGATAGTTATGATGAAGCAAAATAGATAGTGGAGGCGTGTAAACAGTTTCTAATGTGTGTAATTTGACCTCAGGCAGCCAGTGAAAACGGCTTGACTTTAGTGGTACACCTGGAAGTCAAGGCTAGCATAATCCTCCAGTAAACAAAACACTAGAATCGTCATTTATATCACATTTTAGTCTGAAACCAGGGAAATGCATTAACCTCGCATCTCCCAACCTTCAGGAACGTTGGTCAAAAAAAGAATTTTGAAAAAATTTTGAACATGATTGTATGTGTGGACAGGCTTTAACTAGAACACTTATTAAAGGTTGGAGGGGTTATTAGAAATAAATTAACTGAAGTACATACTTCAAATGAATGGGCACACTTGAGCAGAGTGGTTTGTTTATAAGTGTTCTGTGATCATTGTAATTCTGTCTCTGCTGTGGCTCTTCCCTTCTCAGGGTTTTTAATATGAATCCATTTAGGCCCAGATTGTAAAATGTGTTCACCATTGTCACATTTGAAAACTGATTTTTGCTTTGACCTTTCTAGAATTTGTTTGTCCTGGTACTTGTTTTTATTTCTTACACCTTCTAAAGGGCGTTTCCAATCTTCAGACAGAGTTTTCTCATACTTACATCCACGTTTAAAGCAGCATTCCTGTTCAACGAGCAATGCGATGAATCAGCCTAACATTCTCAATGTACTAATCAGTTGACATCAATATAGCCAGTACAGGTCTGTAATTTGTCTTTGACCAGCTCTTTGCCTAAGCGGATCTCTAGGCAGTAGGCGAGTGCTCCTGCTGATGTCTTTGCTCTAATGAAGTGCCAATTAGACTTCAGTGTCTGATGGATTGGTTTCTAATTAGCTATAGCCTGCAACACATGACTGCCTGCGCGCTTGGTTGGAGGCTGGTGTTGGGAGAGTAATGAAGCCACTTGACCTCTGCAGGTGAGGGAGAGCACGAGGCGTTCGCCCGCAGGCTCCTGCCGGTGTGATTCGCGCGAGACACTGGAGAACGAGGAGGACGAAGAAGAAGAGCTGCAGATGCTAGCAAGTCTGAGGAGGGAGCAGGAGCAGGAGGAGGAGGGTGGTACAGGCGAGCCGAGATTCAGCGCATCCCAGGTATGAGAAGTATGCTGTTGGGGATAAGGTACAGCAACTATGCAAACCGACATACAGTATGCTGGATACATGACGGCATTGTATTTGCAATGTACTATGTTCATTTCTGAGAAAAAAACAATTGTGGACTTTTTGGAATGAGCCGGATTGCTGCATGAAGGGCTCATAAAATGTGCTCAGATTTTCCTGTTCTATATGTCATAATAAAGACAAGTATATTGTTATTTAGCAAACACATTGTACATTGTTGCAGCTTTATTGAACACACAGTTTAAACAATGAAAGTCATTTTGGGAAAAATATTTGAACCTATAGGAAAAGAGGATCCTGGAGATGCACCAGGTGTGTTAAATGAGAGTTGGAATTAAAATCTACAGGGTGGTAAGCTCTTCAGGATTGGAGTTAAAATTCTGCACCCCTGCTCTACAATAATGACCTCTTGAAAATATTGTAATTGGAAGCAGGTGTTCTAATTAGTTCAGGTGTGGCTCTATCCTGCTCTGCCATATAAAATCTGCTTTCTAACTGGATTGAGTTGTTTATGCAGTAAATGCAGTATGGTCTAACCAAAGAAGAAGAAAGGTTCTGGAAAGAGTTGAAAGGGGGATTTTTAAGGACATTTAGTCCATTTAGGCAGATTCAGAATGGTTGCTGCTCTCTGTTTGCAAGCTACACATATTTATGCAGGGTCAAGCCTTAGAATCCTTGAGCAAGTGACAAAGAACCCAGTGGCTACAGCTTAGGAGCTCTTGCAACTGATAACATCTGTGTTCATGAATCTGCCACAAAAGACATTGAATATGAAATGTAGAGATGGGAGGTTACCAAAGAGGAAATTGCTGCTTTCTGGGGAAAGGAAACACATTTTGCCCACCTTATGTTTACCAAAGAAAATCTGTATGTCCACAGTAGACCCAAAACAATGTGCTGTGGACAGATTTCAGTAACTGTACATCGAGTTGTATTTGTATTTGATGACTGAATTGTGTCAAGCTTGGTAAAGGGAATATAATGGTATGGGGCTGTTTGTTGCCTCAGTGACTGGACAACATTTGATCTTTAAGGGATCAATAAATTGTATTGTGTTATATTATGTAAATGTTAAACAGAATGATAGCATATGTCTGCAGTGTCCAGTAGATCAGGGTTTTTTTAATCAGTTTCTTAGCATCTTGCAGAGGTCTTAATCATGTTTACATGACAGACAGCTAGGTTGAAGTGTCTGATTTACTTTGAAATGCAGGAAAAAACAATCGGATATGTCCCTTAACTGGACAGCACAAAGTTCAATGGCAGAGATTATTGTTTTCTGTTGCTATAAAGACGGGTCAAACGATGGCGTTTTGACCTGCAAAAGTTAATACTTTTTTAATTTATGACATGGATTTAACTGACATTACTGGTTTTAATAACTCCTTCCTTGGAATTATAAAAATGTATTGGAAGTTGTTTGGCTCCAGCACCTTGATGGAGAGGGCAGCACGTGTCAAAACCATAAACAGTATATAGTCTATACCATGGACTGTAATATGCATAATGTTCTTGTATGTACTCAACGCAAATAAGTATTTTCATGTTGTTAGGTTTTTAGCCTCTGTTCAGTCCAACTGACACAGAGTATCTTCAGGGTTCGACCAGAGATTAATTCAGCCCTCAGTATGCCTCGTTACGAGATGTCGGAGAACAAATTCACAACACACAGGTGTCAAGAAGATGCTCTGAAGTTTACTAACAATATAGAAGTTTAAATAGAAGACAGAGATGATGTGGAATAAGAGAGTGATGGTGTGGGGTGACATAATTGGTCTAAGGTGGATGAGACAACTAGACAACTAGATGATTGGTCTTAAGGATGGGGTGAGAAACACCAAGAAGTGACCTCCACTAAGAAGGTGTTTGGATTACGTTCGGTTCTGAGTCAGACCGACCGTCAGATAGGAAGGGTGTTGTTTATATGCCGAAGGACAGTCTAAAAGAGTTTAGACGTCAGTAGGAATGGGGTCAGCCTGACTGCCAGCTAGTCTACCAAGAGAGAGACATTTAATTCAAAATGTAACATGGATCATGGATAATTAAATTTCCTTACACTTGTCAGTGATGAAAATATTTCTCTGCTTATGTTCAGTGCTTACCACTCAGTCATTAAGCTTAGCATGGCAGGCTAGCTACCCTAGTGGGGCTACATTACATTATTTTCTCATAGATCGTATGTCAAAGTGGACTGGACAACCAGCCATTATGTGGCTGATGCTCTCTAGTGGCGGGCTGCAGTACAACCCCGCTCATGTCCATGTAAATGAACGTATATGTGGTCTATGTGCAGAAGAGAAACTTTAATTTCAAGTTGCATATCAAATATCTTTTTTGTAACTATGTTCTGTCAGTGTAAGGTTCCTTTACTTATCTCTCCCAGAGTTTTTCTTTACGATGAACGGATTTTATATTCGCTATTTGATACTTAAAGGGGTATGGCGATCAGTTGATAGCGATTGGATGCGTTGATTTACGGCTAATACTGACGGTTTAACGCACAAGCTGTAGTAGCAGTACTAACTTCGTTTGACTTTTTACCTTTGATTGTGTTAATAACGTTAACTGTTTGATTTTCTAGTAAAGAAAACTACTGTTCAACTGTAAATGGTTCTAAGACTCAAGGCCTTTTTTCTTTTAGCTGTGGTAGCTAGCTAGCTACGTGGCTAATCCCCTAATGTTAGGCGTGTACTAATAAATATGGCGGGGGTATATTTATATATTTATACCGCCTATAATGTTTACTGCACATGCTTTGGCTCCAATTTCCATGTACAGCGCAAGCGCGCCCAAGATGGCATATCCGTGTTGGCCGTCTTATAGTTTATGCCTTTTAGTCTATGCATTTGTCTTCAATGATCCATGAAATCCGTTATTTTGAGAAACTTGCTTCACAGTGGCTGTTAGTGTAATGTGTGGCAGAAACACTGGCGCTGGCGCAAAATGCCCAGTCAGCTTGATTGACATACGTTTTTTGTTGTTGTTGTTTGTTGGTTGTTTTTTTTAATTTTTTTTTATTGGGTCATTGCTTACTTCAAACCCTGGTCCATGACCTAAAACTGAAAGAAATGGGTCACTAAAACTGGCCCATTCAAAGCATTGTGAATGATTGACTGAAAGGCTCAGTCAGTCATATTTTAAACAGTCCTGACCTCAGGCCATTTAGTAAAGGTATCTTAAAAATGCACATGAACTGAAAGCGCTGTATAGAGCTGAGGGGGTCCTAGAGGGCTGGGGTACAGCACAGTTTGGTGATTTCCCTGCTCAGACACAATTGATTAATTACCAGGTTTAGAAAGCAGGTTAGAGCAGTAAAATCACCCGACTGGCCCTCTGTAGATGGAGTTAGAGACCCAAGTGTGGAGAAATAGGCCATTATGCCTTGTTACTACTGCCCAGGGCTTAGCAGTAGCTACAGAAATTGCTTAAAGGCATGCCGATAAAGCAGTGAAGGTTCCATTAGTAACTAAAATTAATGGTTCATATTTTTTTTTCCATCAGTGACTTCTGTTGTGTAAATAACTTCAATATGCAAGTTGTCAATGCAAAATGTGTGCATTGCTCCTTAAATAAGATATTTTATTTAATTCACACAGGAATCCAGACAATTCCAAAGAGCTCATAACATTTCTCATAGCTCTGCATGCAATATAGACATCTCCACATTTTGTTGTGGTAAATGGTTGTAGTTTCAAGAATAATACATGCGGCATTTCCATGGAAAAGGTCATTCAGCTTTAGATGGCTTTGGGTGTTTTTTTTCCCCCAGGTTCACCAGTGCAATGTCAGTCTTAGTATGAGCAGTGATGACACCTCTACATGGACCCAGTGTACCCCTCCAGTGAGTTGCCATTTGTGCATGCTTGCATGTGTCCACTGGAGTAAGGTATGTCTCGCTAGTCAGGCTAATTAGACTGGACTGACTACATGACATTTTAAGATCTTTGATGTTGAGTAAAAGGAAAACTTTATAGCCTCAGAGATTGGTGAAAATGTGAAAATCATAAAACCACGAGTACTACCATCAAAATGCAGCCATCATCAATTTCTTTCTGGTCTACAAGCTGTTGTAATCGATTGGACTAGGCTTATACAAACAGTAGAGCATGGTGGTATTTTGCAGGTCTTACCAGCCAGGTGTATTAACTGTCAAGAAACACATTGTAGTTGTTTAATCTGATGGTCATTAGCAGTTCTGGTTAACAGAGTAGCAATACTGCCATCATCAGGCAAACAGGCATGACATATCTGATATCTCAACACACTCCCTCACATTGACACACACAAACATACATGTTACTTTAGAATAGCGGAAATCACAACAAATGCACCATGCAGATATAGGCAGCTTATTATCAAACTAAATGTAAAACACTAGAGTCTATGGGCATCAGGCCAGAAATGATAACAATCTATAATTTATCCTATCTTAATAAGAAATGTATGTGTGGTTAACAGGTAGCTCAACAGGGTCAGTACTACCAAAAAGAGATGAATCCTCTTCAGCACTCTAACCCCAGGTAAGAGGCATGCACATACTGATCTGGTCAAACTAGAAAACTCAACAAATGTCTTCAGCAAGTATATGATACAAATAGCACATTGAGCTTCCTATTCAGCTATGTCCTGGAGTTTCACAGCAAGATCAAATGAGTTCTTGATGTTCTGCTTGATATTTCTAAAGCAAACCTCAGTGGTTACTTCAAGGTATTCTTTTTTTCTCTCTCTCATCTTGAGGTTTCTTTGTGTCAAAATTAAGCTCTGGAACGTTTAAACATTTGAGCACTGAAGAAAGAACAGGATTGTAACCTGTGTGATATGCTGTAGTGACTAAGAGCACGATGAAGCTCATTAGACTGCCAGAATCATAACAGGGCTAAATACTAGATTTCTGACAGAGGGCTTCAGTAAGGAGTAGCTGTAATAGTAAAATACCCTTAATCCCCAGGAACACAAACCTCATATTTAGTAATGACTCCACCATGCACATTAAACTAATTAACTTCATAACCCTTACGCAGGTTAAGAGGAGGTAACATCAAACTATTATTGGACTGTTCCTGAACCATATAGCTATATTTCACTACACAAACTTTACACAATAAGAGGAATGTGCACCATCTAGGTGATTAATTAGGCACATCTGTCAGGGCAGATGATTATCCACTTGTTTCTGGTGGTGCCACACATGTCAAAGGCTTGCACATGTCACCTAGCTGTCACCACTGCAGGGATGCTCCCTGGGAGGTCATCCTTCTCTCTCTTTCCATCTCACCAGGGAGCCTGCCAATCAGCACTACATGGTGCATATGAAAACCTCTGATGTAAATGAGGGACAGAGGAAAGAGGGAAGACAGGAAGGAACCTAAGCACATGTGAAGATAAACCACAAAAAAAGATTTATTTTAGTTTAAACTTTAATGAGATCATGCTTGTGAACTCCACCAACTTCAGTCGCTATCAGTCCCCATATAAACAACAGCAATCCACCTATTGTCATTTTAGTTTTCTGTTTAAACAACCTGACATTTTTCCAGAGATTACTCTGCAAAACAGGTGAACTAATAGGCTAAAAATACCCAACTCTGTTAGTTTAGTGATTGTGAAAATACATGCTAGCATAAGCATTCTGGCTTAGTATGCTTTTATTTTTAATAAGTAATCTGAAAGTGTAGATTGCATTAGCATGATGTGATTTTAGTTGAGTGTCTGGTTTGTGTGAAGAGGGTATTTAATTTTAGTTTTATTTGAATTGGAACTAAAGCTATATAAATCATTTTCCGCAGCATTATGAAATGGCTCCACAGAATTGTGAAAACATTTATTGATGCACTTTGTCTAGAATAATTTTTTTCTTTACAGGGAATGGATGGATATACTTAGTCCTCCAATAATTCATCCCAGCCAGCATCTGACAGACAGACCAGGAGACCAGAGCAAGGTGTCCACCAAAGGTGCTCCATCAATATTTTTATACACAGGCCCAAGTTCTGGATCTAGTGTGTTCGATGTGTATCGGATCTTAAGGGACTCCATAAGATTTTACTAGAATGGACAGAGATGATTGTTTGTCACAGGGCCAGAACTGAAATTTCTTTAAAGAGGACTTCACCTTGAAAAATAGGCTAGTGCACCAGGACTGATGTAACTGGTTAGAACACACAAAGTTTGATGAATAGCTTTATGTGTTTCACAGGATGTGAGGCACAGGAGAACCACAGGGAGGATGAGTTTCTCAGCCTGCACTATGATCCCTGTCTCAACTGTTACTTTGATCCTCAGACTGGGAAGTACTATGAGCTGATTTAAGAGTCTGACATGCATAAATAAAGTACCTTATTTCAGATAGGCTATGGCAGTGGACACAGAAAGAAACCTTTATTTCAGATCATTTCTGCTCTTTCAGTTTTACGCATTTTTCTGTTGATGTATTTGAGGAATTTCCATTTTGATTATGAAAGCATGTACAAATGTAATCGTTACTTGCTTTTTATCAAGAATAATATATAAATAAATATTTGGTTTAACTGTTCTAGTTTACCTTTTGTTTAATTTAATTTATAATTACAGTAAGTGTACGCCAGCATAAGATTAAATATACGTATTCTCTACGCATAGGCCTATACACTGAGCATTGTATTAGGTGCATCTGCTTTGAAGCTGTTCCAAGTAGTACTAAAACATTACACAGTCGGTTGAAATTTGTAGTCCGCCACTTCTTGCAACACTATTTTACTAAGCTTTTACGTAGTCTCTTCATGCTTCACTCGCCAAATGTTCGACCAATGGACCAATCAGAGTGACAATTTGTTTTACGTAACTTCACCAGGAAGTAAACAACAATGGCTAGAGTGTTGAGTAACAAGTTGGACTATACAGGTATACTCCTCGTTATGGTTATCTATGTTATGCTTGGTGAATTCTTTATCACGTTGTCTTTGGCTAAACTTGAAGATGATGTATTTAAAAGTTTTCGGAGTGTTTCCCAACCTACGACTACACCGCCTCAGGTTAGTAGCGTACATGGTTGTTTTCAATTATTGCTCTGACAGCAGGCTGCGTTTGTATTCGCCCATATATTAAGTTTAGGCCCATGTCTCACTTTTATGTCGTCTAGGTAAGACTACACGCTGGGGTAGTCGCGTCGGTGGTTGTCGTTACTATAGCTGCAATATTGGCTGCTGCTTTTATCATTCGCAAATATTGTTTCCCTCAAAGGTAAGGGAAGTTTGCTTTTGCTGCATATTGGTACTCTAGCTAGCTAGAACCAGCACCTGGCTAAAGCAAAACTAATAATAGAAACTGTTTGCAGCGATGCCACATATAGATACTCTGTACTGAGGCAGATGGAAGACCACAACGCCGCCAGAGTAGAAGACGATTCTGACGAGGTCAGTGTTTGTCATTTTGTGCGATGATTTGTTCGTGATAAGACAGGAAATGTATAAACCAATACAGTTTATTTGTTTATTTATTAGACCTACGTTTGTTTGTTTTTTCTTCAGGACCTTTTGGAGTGAATCCAATTACCACATGGGATTTTTATGGTTCACGAAGTCACTTATAATTTGCTTGCTTTTCAGTCGACCTTCGGGACATTTTAAAATCATATTGGATTTGTTTCACAGTCTTGGAAATGTAAAGGCCTCATTATTATTATTATTTACTGGGAACTGATGAGCCAAATTGCCTCCAAAATCTCAGCTAAAGTGAACAGAGAACTTCAATAGAACAATAATTAAACGCGCCTTTTGCACGCCTCGAGGTATTTGCATGTGAATTGCATACGTGATTTCAGAGCAACCTTATATGAAGAGTGAGTTTTCTCTAATTTATTTGTTAGCGTGTGTGTGATGTATTTCCCCTTGCACCAGTAACACCAAGCACTGTGTGAAGTTTAATCCAGCGATATCGTCTCGAGTTGTGCTCTCAAATGGCGTGTAGTCAAAGTCTTTCCTTTTCTTTTAGTTTTCCACTTAAACGTGCGCTAAATGTCTGCTATCATCTGTAACTGGACTGTGAAATTTCCTTTTATCATTTTTCAATGACTTCAGCAGGCATTGTTGAGTAGTAATGTTAAATGGTACCTGGATCTGTGTTATTACCTAGGTGATGGTTCACATGAAACTTGTGCCTTAAAATGGTGCTGTCTCCTTTTTTATATCACAGTTCTTTGTGATGTCGGAGAACGTTTTGTTGCCTGATTTGTTAATAAATTATTCTAAATCATTTTCTTTTACATTTGTCAGGCATACTGAAGGACTTAATTGTTTGGACAGGATCACTGTTGAAATCTCAAGAGTTAAGTTATTACTGCACAATAATAAAGTTATTTAAATGTTTTCACCTGCTTCATGTCTCATTTGTCTGGTGTAAGTATGAAGTATAGCAAACATTAGTGTAATAACTTTTTTATATATTGTATATAACATTGGTTAGCAAGGTAGGTGGGTCTAAAACAGTTTTACTGAACAGTAAGGGATTTGAAAAGCTGTGGAGTTGTGGTGGAGAATGTGTTTGACTTCAGGGTGTGTAACTTGAAGTACATCCTGGATAGGGCTTTGTTCACAACATTAAATAAGACAACCGGATATCTGTAGTTTGTCTATAGATAAATGTTAAAAAGCAGCATTCAGTGTAGAGAATGAAGAATTAAGCACAATGAAATGGCAAGGTAAGATACCTCTCTGTACACATTTAGTTAAATCGGCTAATTACTTTTTGAACATGTCTAATTTAAACCTGTTCCAAGTTTTTGGTACAGTAACTGTTTACTGAAGTGACCCTTTCTGTTATGTTTCCAGGAATCACCTCTGCTTTTATGTTTATGATTACCCTGCTCCTACTCTGGCTGTGTGTCAGTCAGAAATATCTTCAGGAGGGTGCAAAATGTAAGACATGTTCACTCTGTAGATGGTTGGCTTGTATGATTACTCAACTGTTTAGATGGGCTGTTTTTTAAACATGTATCCTGATTCAGGTGAGCGGCAAAATACAGACATTCCTAGATCAAAGTGTACTTCTCCAGGTGAGCATGACATTTTGTTGAGGGTGTTGTTCCTTGGATTTATGAAAAATGTTGCAGGCTAAATTATACGCTTATTAGAGTAAAATGAACCTAATGTTTTCTTATTATTTTGACACTTTTCAATACATCTGCACACTTGTTATGAAATTTGGTGTATTGAAGGTGCATGGTCTACGGAAAAAAAATGGTATACTTAGAAAAAATTTAAACTGTTGTTCAAAGTAGTAGTAGCTTGGTAGAATTCCATATTGGCACATGTCCTAATATATTCAAAAGTAATCATCACACCATTCCACAAGCATGCACACCAGCAAACAATGTACTGTATATTTAGCAACATTGACTGACTGTCATTTAATGAACTTTCAGAACATAATCTATGCCAATAGATTGTCATTGCAGTGTTTAGTTACATAACATAATAGTGCTTGACCCTTTGGCCTCTACTGTAATATAACAGTGCTTGGCCCCAACATTGCTGCTTTTAATTTAAGGTAACTGGATATATTTGGAATCGGCCTGTATATATATATGCGAATCAGGCCATATATGTATGTGAGTGTAAAAGTAAATGTCCTAAAACATGTATAATTATCTTAGGCTCACGAACATCTGACATTATGTTCAGGTCTGTTTGAGTCTCACCCAGGTTGCTGTGCACATAAAGTTTGTCCTGCAAACCACTATTCCTTCTTCATGCGCAGCGGGGTAGCAAATGTGGTGGGGCCAAAGATATGCTTTGACAACAAGACGTATGTACTGGAACCTAACGCATACCTCATGTGTAAAATAGTTTGCTAGTGATTCATGTCTACTGACTTGTTTCTTTTACCTAGCATTATGGGAGAATCGCAGAATAATGTCGGATGGGGTCTGAACATTGTGTTAGTAAAGGGTGAGATTATTTAAATAAATACATAAATTGAAAAATACTTAATTGTGAGTTTCACTCTTCCAAAATGTGCTCAACTGTCTGTTATCTATGAATATAAAAAGTAGTTGCTCAAATGTTATGTGAATATATTTTCTGATTTGTGTAGGCGAAACTGGTGAGGTATTGAGAAGTAACTATTTTAACAGGTATTCCAGGGGTAAGTGTGTTGTATGTGCCTATATTAAAAATACAGTTAATATGGGACTTTATGAGAAAGTATCTTTTACTTGCATCAGATTTTTTTTAATCTAATTTTGCAGGGTTGCATGCCTTTCTAAAGATGATACAAGCAGGAAATATCATTTTAGTGGCATCATATGAAGACCCTACAGTAATGTGAGTAAATTAAAAAAATGATACTTGTAAATAAAATAATGCTTTTGACATAAAACTTATGTGGACCTGCTGTGTTTAATGCAGATTGACTGATGAGATCCGGGAGATCTTTGCTGGGATGGGCAGCACTGTGATCCGCTCAGTGAGGTACAGGGACAACTGGGTGCATGCAGGAGCAGCTGGAATGAATAAGCAGAGTGTATTTGAGAAGGTTTGAACCTCTGCTGATAAAATATTTAGCACAACTTATATAATTTAAGAGGTAATTATATAGCTGTTCTGTGAATTCCAGAGCTCTTTAGACAGTAATTCCAGGCTTATGTGACAGTGAGTACAATGTAGGAATGAGGATGAACTGTGAATGGGCTAATGTTCATGTTAAATTAATGTCCTATTTTGTATGTTGTTGATATTGTCTCTTACATTTTCTGAAGGAACTGCCAGTATAGGAGGCATCTTTGGAAGATGCTGTCCAAATAATTTAACAGTAGCATGACTGAAATTTCTTGGTCCTGATAACTTGACCGCTCCCTCTTTAAATTTGACTGTAATATTGGCTGAAGATTTTTAATGAATGTTTTACAAATGGGAAGTGATGATGCCCATTTCAGAGTTTCTCTGGAAAGTCTGAAGTTGTCCTATATGTGTAGCTCATTGCAAGTGATGAGAAGACCAATGCATATGGAGACTGGCCAGAGATGGTGGAGGTGGATGGCTGCTTTCCCAGAAAGATCTGACCAACACTAAATGAGGCTGCTGAACCAGCCAAATGGGACGCATTAAAACATGGAGCATATCAAACATGGGACTTAAAAGCTTTGAAGTTTCCAAATCTTTGTGGATTGTTCACATGTTGATGCTTGGAATATCATGGCCATGTATCCCCTTTATTTGTTTGTGTGTTGCAACTTGCAAAGAACTATTGCAGTTTGGATATATGCAATAAAGTTTAAAATAAAATGTCTACCATGTTTTAGAAATAAGCAAAAACCTGCTGTCACTGTGAGGTACTGACATTCATTTTCATTATTGAAAGGACAGTGTTTAAGCAATCACTATTACATTTTTTCTCTGATCTTGCATACTCATAAAAGTTGTGGCCATATCGCTCTCTCTCTCTCTCTCTCTCTCTCCCTCCCTCTCTCCCTCTTTATTTATTTATTTAACCCACTCATGCCCTCTATTCTCTCACTCTCTCTCTCTCTCTCTCTCTCTCTCTCTCTCTCTCACTGTATTCCCAACTCTCCTTCCTTTCCATTGGCTTGAAGGCACAGTCAAGAGACTGTGATTCAGTGTGAGTTCTTCTGGAGGGTGTATGAATGTGAGTTTGGTCATTGGGGTGCTGACTTCCACAACAGAAGGGAAACCCCAACACCCTGGATACATCCTTCAGTGGGGAGCAGTGAGAGAAGTGAGCAGCATGGGGGTGACCCATGGAAAGAAAGTAAGGATTTTTCTAATTTATTTGTAATATGTGGCCACTGTATTATAAAACATTTAAAACCCCGCCCTTTTTTTTTTTTTACTTTAAAACCAGGTGGAAACAGTGTCAGTGAAGTATTCCTCAGTAGTAAACAAATGTTTGTGCAATTTATTTTGAATACAAATGCACTTTAAGTGGAAGTCAGTGATGTTACCATAGTAACAATGATTCTCAGTGCTTGAGTTTAACCATGCATGAAAAAACACTGGTGTTGCACAAGATTGGGTTCATTCTTGCAGAAAACATTGGCAAACCATTTTCCATTGTAAAACCGTTTTACCTTTACTGTATTTTTTTTCTCTCTCAACAACAACAAAACTGTATGTCAGTTTATCTTTCAGTTAGCTTAGTTGTGGAATTCCTCTGTCACCTTGGACTTGCTTGCTAAAATGTTTAGTTCAGAGGCTGTTTATGACTTCTTCACAACAATGGCAGTTTAGAAAGCAAAAAGATTTTCAAAAGAAAATGGAGGAATTGTTTGGCTGGGTCGGTAATTAGGTGGCTGGAAGCCAGCTAGTTTCACAAGCATTTTAGGCCAATTTGATTAACCCAGCATGATGTACACACACACAGTACTTCTCTTGTGCAAGTTTCCTCTTAGCATACAAAGATGAAATGTCCACTTCATCAACAGCTTTGGAAACTACTTATGAAAATCTGGAACAGTTGAAGATGATGATGTATAACAGTTGATACATTCACGTATTGATCAACAACAATAATCAACTGAAATGGTCTCATGTTTATGTATAGAATGTCGAAAACTTTCTCAAATGCAAAGGTTGGGAAACAGGACATTGGAGGCTGGGGTAGTACACGCAGCATTACTTTTTTTTTCCTCTTAAACTTGAGAATTCTAGACCTTCTCTGCTTTTCGGCTTCCGTTTTTTTTTTTTAAGAGCTCTGCATTGTGGGAACTCATCTCTCCCTCTCTCTCTCTGGCTCTCTCCCTCTCTCTCTCTCTCTCTCTCTCTGGCTCTCTCCCTCTCTCTCTCTCTCTCTCTCTCTCTCTCTCTCTCTGGCTCTCCATATCTCTGCTGCCACATGTTGCTGTTATGTTGTTTTAGTATATTTGTGTGGTATGGTGTCCATAGGCTGAACATAGTCATCAGCACCAGCATTCAGGATGTGCTCAGCCTCTTATTGGGCCAGGTACCTCAACTTCTTTATGCTTGCTGTCCATTTTGTAGAATGTAATAAAATGCATTAGAAAGTATACTTTTCTAAGTAATGAAACTAGATGAGTTGGTCTCTTGATTGTCCAGGATATATTATGAGGTTGCAATTAAATTCTCTTTCTCTCCCCACCCCTTTTCCCTTAGACTCCATTTCTGATTTGTGCTCTGTGACGGGCTGTGATCAGAGGTGGGACAGAGAGGAGGATCTGGACCAGAAGCAGCTGCTTGTAGAGCACACAGATGAGGGCTATTATGAGGAGCTCATTAGGCCGAAAAAATTGCTCAATCCAGGGAAGGCCTCCAGGAACCACCGTGAGCTCCACTGCCAGGTCCTCATCACCCACAAACGGTGCAAACCTCAGCCTGGGTCCACTGAGCAGTTGGCTTTCTGTTGAGTGAAGACTCAATTATGCACCTTGCACAAGCTTTATTAGAGACATTTATCAGTCAGGTTTTGACTACAGGATTGCAGCTGGCTGGACGTTTTTGCATGGCAAGCTACACTTAATCCATAAAGGCACTGATGTGTGAAAATACTTCTGCGCTTGGTTACACCTTACTACCAACACCTCCATGTTACAGTCGCTGCTGTGTTGAGAATTGACTGTCACAATCCATCAAGTATTACTTTGTCTTCAGTGGTCCTGTAGTCTGTGATGAACAGGGTAGAAAGTGGCTGATAGATTATGCATGGTAACAGATGTCTGATGGCTTGTGACTGCACAGTAATAAAATGCAGCAATTTGGTAAGTGAACCTAAAAAAGAGGCAAATAAGTGTAGTGTAGTATTTTTAAATAACGTGGGTGGAAAGTGTATGTTCTCTGCGTTATATAAAGATGTTTTTGTATATTGGCAGTGCAGGAATATTTTATGATGTAGCCTAGAGCATTCAGGAAAAAAAATTCTAAAAGAACATTATTTAGTTACATTGTTGAGGTTTATTTCTGTTCTGAAAATGATTGGGCCATTTTGAAAAGTGTTACTACACAATCTGAAGACCTGAAATAGGATTCTGAGGGTAGCTTATGTTGTCTCACCCATTATCTAATATGATCTTATTATTTTCAGGACTAAATTTGTAAATCTTCCATCAGAATTAGTCCTTAGGTTTTGGTTTTTTTGGTTTTTTTTTTTTAAAGCATTGATATACTCCATGCGTCTGTTATTTTGCTAACCAACAGATGGCGCTAATGTAACTACTTGACAAAGTTCCCTCTCAGATAGACTGATAATATGAAGTCCTTCCCCTAGAAGGCACTGTTGAAACTTCTATCCAAAATATCTGCTTCTGTATCTATACTTGTGACTAATGCTAGACACTGATCCAAGAGCATGTCTAGATGAAACTGTGATGATTGTGTGTTTGTCAGAGGAGTGGCGGTGGAGGAAGAGCCAGAGCTTCAGAAAGTTCTAGACCAGAGAAACAAAGGTCGAGCTCTGAGATACATGCAAGAGGAAGAGGGGAGGAAGCGCAGGTCTCCTCTAGTAGCAGGAGCTGCAGTCGAGACAACAGAGACTTGAGAAGGTAAAACAATACAGCCTCTGAATACTAATCTGGTTTGATTAGTGCTACTGAGAAATCCAAGTTCTTCATATTTCTATTTTAACTCTGTTAAGTTTGGGTTAATTTAGTTGACAGACTTTTTTTTGTTGTTAACCGAGTCCCATACATGAACTAGTTTTACTTATTCAAGAGTAATCAAAATCAAACCCCTCTCCAAAGCCTTGGTTTACATCATTTTAAAATATTGAATGCTGTTGAGCTTAACAGTCTAAAGGGGGCTTCACAACCCTGGGAAACATGTCCATGTTTCTCTTTCAAATCCCAGTTCACCCAGTCCACATAAGCACGTGCCACTAACATTCATAATGTAAAGATATAACTGAGATTCATTGTAACATAAATCTTACCATTGCTTACCACTCCCCAGTTGGAGAGCGGAATGGAAAAGATGAGCAAAAAGACAGAGGGGAGAGTTCATCAGGATCGAGGAAAGTCTGAAGGGCTTAGCGGTGCCAAACGCTGTGGAAAAGGTGCTAGAGGCACTGCCATGTTCTCCCTCCATTGCTGAAAATGTAACCCTACTATTAGTAAGTGTTACTGGAGAAGCTGTTGACAGGGACTGTCTGTGTCAGCAGACAGACCTGTATTTGTACCTAATGACAGATGTGACTGGAGGACATGGCACAACTGTTCCTTGATGGAAAGTTTTGTACTTTGAAATTGACCACTTGGTTTAGTATGTAAAATGTGTTCTTTAGGCTTAATTAGGTGTGTGCACCTGTACTGATACCTGAAATGTCCTTTTTGTTTAATTATGTCTCAAAACCAGTCAGAAATAGAGAAATGGTTTAAATGCACATTAGTAAGACATATAAATGAAAAAATAAGATTTGTGTGTCACTTGATTACAAAGGACTAACATCTTCTGATTGTGATAGAATAACTGTTCTAATGCCACTTATTATATTGTATATTGGACCAACATAATTTCTCTGTGTCTCTGCTGTTTGACTGAGCCAGGATAAATTACCCGTTGCAGCTGCTCACAGTAATATGTTCCACTATTTAAATGGTATGTCCTGTTGTGACAGACTTTAAAAATTAATTCATTGTGATTTTGTGAGTATGTTTTATAGTTATTATAAAGGTTTTTTTTTTTTTGGTTTTTTTTTTTTTTTTTTTTACATAATCTTCCACACTTCATGCACATATGTGTGTACATATACATAAATGCATACAAACAAGTGTAAATATACTTCACCTGAAATTACCAGCCACAGTCTGGCTTTGCATAGCACTTTGATGTGGACTTTATTTGCACTGTACACATTAAGCTTACTGAACAAACAATGCATAGACAAGAGTTTATTTCGGAACCTGCTACAATATCCTTAAGGGTATTCATTGGCTCTTTGTTATTCCATCAATAACCCATGATGCATTGCATCCATATATCTGTAATTCAAAATGGGTTTTACAAAAAAGATATACAATCTTTTTTTTGTTTTTTTTATGTTTAACACACCTATTTGTGTCTCTTTTTCCATGTAAAATTGTTATGTGCCTTACTTCTCACTTAAACAATGAAATTTGGTATTCTCAAAGGGGAAAAAGTCAAATCATAGATATTAAAGACTAGCAGTTCAATCGCTTGTTACACAAATTCATAACATTAGAGCCATGAAAGTTCTAGTTTATGTAGCATTTCCTGTTTCTCAGTGTTAATACTGTCCTGAGTAACCTTCTGCGTTGCCAGTGTTAAACATTACCGAGTTCTAATGTAAAATGCTTGTACTGCAACTACCATTGTGCTACTTGGTTAAATCAAATTTAGTGGGTTTTTTTTGTTTGTTTGTTTGTTTGTTTGTTTTGTTCTCATAGTGCTAGAATGTAAGCAAAGCCATGTGGGGAATGTTAAAAATATGGGACTATCTGAGAGTTTTCTTTAGGCTGGTCTTCCAGTAGTCAAATTTGCTTTAAAGTAAGAAAGGTTCACAAATTGGATTATAAAATCAAAATGCTAAAAAAAAAAAATTGAGTTAATGTTATCACACTATTGTTAATATTTTAGTATCAACTGATATAACTAGAAGATATGTTTTGAGACCTTCAGACTAGTGATATGTACAAACAATAAACCTTGTGCCATGAAGAAATAAAAAATTACACTGGAATGCATCAAGTGCATCTCACACAGTGTTCAAATTCATGTAATGTGACCCACTGCTAGTACCAAAATACCTGGTGTCCCCAATATCATACACACTTTCAGTCAGTTTTCTTATGTTAGCATAGTGGTAATAATATCTGTATATCTATATATATATATTTATATTTGTCATCGCTTATGTAAACAATTACGAGATCATGCAAACATTAGACATTTTCTCAGAGAAGCACAGTATACATTACATCCAATGGCCCAAATCTGAGATCCCTGCCTAAACATCTCAAAGATACAGCAAGCCATAGACATACTTCTAACTACCCAGCATGGATCACTCCAACTCTGGGATGTGTCAGCACTAGGCTCTGAGAAGATAGACTCATAAGTGTTGGCAAATGCTGAAACTCCTCATCTATGTCCGTCTGTTCTAAAAGAGCTTTCGTCAGGAACCAAGATTAGATCTCTTCCTGGACTTAGATTTGTCAGAGGTTTTTGTTAGAAGAGGATTTTAGTCCCTTTTGGTTCAGAAGTTAAATCATGCTCTTCTGTACGTCATATGTGCTGATGCTGTGTGAAGATATTGCACAGGGATCTCAGTTTGAGCCTTTGAGCCTTCTTCCACTCCAGTAGAACTGAAACCATAGTCTCATTCACACATGAGGAGGCTATAACCCAAAGCTGTGCACTACCAGCTGATGTTACAAGACCAGTCTGACGCAGAACACAGGCACAGGGATAAGAGCACTGCATAGACCTTACATCAAGTAAATACACCATAGATTAAGGCAAGGGAACTTTAACAAAGACCATATAAGAAGGGTTTCAACCTCAGTTTCTTAAGTCCTTTTTTTAAAAAAAAAAAAAAACTGTCTAAACTAATGAACCCTGACTCTCTGATTTCTTACAGAAATGACTATTGTGTAACCAAAGTGCTTGTGCTCCATTCAGAGCACTTCTGCTGGCTCCGTTTGGTAGATACTGAGGGACTAGTTCTGTATTCAGAGCCAGACTTGGGGTCAAATTTTTCTAACAGCTCTGAAAGATTCACAGTCGAATGCAAGCGTAATGCTCTTTGGTTGGGATAAGAAACATAAAACAGACAAAAATGAAAGTGGGTATCATAAGAGAATAATTAGTAATAAAACACTCAGGTGAGCATGTTTAGAGCCTGTTCTGATTCTCTCTTCCTCTTCTCACTCCACTTGCTGCTGGCTTCCTCTGGTAGACACTGAGAGACTAGCTCTGTATTCAGAGCCAGACTGGTGATGGTAGGAGCATGTGTGTAATGGGTTCTGCTGTGTTCCACTGGTTTCTGGAGGCTACTGGGACTCCTCTCAGATCCTACTTGTTGGTCGGCAGCAGTATGCACAGCTTCTGATACTGTCCCGATCAGCACTACCACGGCGACCATCTTTACCTGGGGAGCCTAGTCAGAGATGAGTCCATGTCAGGTCAGGCATGCAACAGTGTTCTATAAATCTACATTACAGCTGCATACACTGCTCTCTTATAAGTACCAACCAGAGAGCCAAGGTGCTGCATAGGAACCAAGAAGTATTGATGTTCTGGACTAAGCCCATTGATTTGGTATCCTTGTAAAAAACCATAGACAGCTCATGAAATTAATCAATGAATTTGAGTGGTGTAAATTTCTTAATAAATCAATTCTCACTGGTGATAGATTAACTAATACATGAATTCTCACTTATGATAATTACATTGAAGTAGCATTATATTTTGCTTAACCAGTATAATCCATACTCTGTATATTCAATATTTTCCATGTAATTATTTCTGTGTTTAAGGCCTAATTCTTTGTTTTTGTAGTGCGAGTATAAAACATTGTGCAGGTTGTTCTTGACACAAATGAATCAAGAGCCCAGCTCCAAAGGTCAGCCCATGGCCTACTGCTCATTTGTTCAACTAAAGTAAGCACAACACCTAAGGAGATACGACCCCACCTTTGGTGATTGGTGTTAGACTGAGCTTCATGTATGTATTAACACTCACTTTTTGATGTACATCAACTCCACTTTTCAAGAATACATTTTTGATTCCACTTCAACAATAATCATTTGGGCAAGTGGATTCAGCCCTGAGAGGTGAATTTGACCAACTGTATTTGGAGGTTCCACTGAGATCCTTTGCTCAATTAGCTGAGGAGAGGTGGGCTCTTTTCCTTATACTTGTTGTAGGGTTGGGATTACACCTGCACATCTTTAAAAATGAAACCTACTTAGGGTCTTGTGTTTCCTACGGTGATTTTAGAAGTAGACTTACATAGAGCCCAATAAAATCTGTAGGTCTATAGTGTTCTATGAATCTCCTCCTGAGTAACGTGATTCTCTGCTTTTAAAATGATACAAACTGCTTGTGGATTTTTGATTTATTATTGAACAGTGTTCAATTATAAGTGCATTAGCGAAGGACTGTAATAGTTATGGGGTTAAAGTTTCTCCTTCTGAGGTCATAGCTGATATATATCTTAGTTCACCTAAGGCTAAGAAGGTGGTAAAGGCAGGGATTAATGTGTTGTAGTTTGTCACTGAGCAACGCAATGGCTAACAGAAGACAAAGGCCACTGTGGTGCATATTTGACTGCTTCCTGGGTAGCTAAAACTGGTGCTCTGACTAGCAATGGTTGACGGCCGGTACATGTTGTCAATATATGGTCCACAGCTCTTTCAGCTCTTTAGTGATCATTTTGATAGCATATGGCCAGATGAATTGGATGCACTGTATCATTCTGTGTGTAGATGTAATCGCGTACCTTAGCAAGGAGGCTAATGATCGGGCACCAGAAACTGTGGTTGAAGCAGTGTGTGCTGAAGAGGGAGCTCCACCCCTGCATAACTCATCCACAGTTAAGAGTATGTTTTCCCACCAAAGGCCTCTCTAGTCCCAGCAGCTCCAGGCATGCAGCATTTGGTTCAAATCTCTTTTGACTCTTTGGTGTGCAGCAGAACTGCAGTATCAGGGATAAACAGGCCCTAGTTCAGGGATTACCGCTCCTAACATCCCAAATAGTGAATATTGGTGCCAGAAGTGGATGCTTGCCAGATTCCATGATTTATCCATTCAGAATGTGACTGAAATTTTGCAAACTTGTGCTCCTCCTTCTCACACAAATGTCTTTGGCTCAATACAAGTGTCTAACCCCCTACAAGTGCATGAGAACATGCTGAGGCTTATGAGACATTTGCTGTGTTATGGGGTACTGAGCAGCAGATAGTAGGTACAGGCATTTCTTTCTAAGATGTCATGCACATTATTTAGGAACCTACTGAGCCTTTTGCTCAGTGTCTGACATGCTTTGTAGAACTTAATGACCTTGCAACTAGGCGTACCATTAACGTCCATGTACCCCACCTAGATGATGGGCCTCCGATTACCATTGCACCCAAAAACTTAAACTCTACATTTATGACAGCACCCTTCCCACGATAAACACATGGGCTGACCTGGCAGGATGGGCAGGAAAGGCACATCCTGAGGAAGATAAAAGTCTGTCAGCAAAAAAAGAGGCTGTAATGACCCATGTAACAAGTCTCACAAGAATCATAGGCAGTCTCAAGGTCATGGTAACAATCCAGACAACTTCATAAGTGCCAATAATATGGCCAATGCCCCATCAGGGTTCTCTTAAAAACATGTCTTCTGCTGACCTAAAAACGCCTCCTCGTCCTCTGCCGTCCATGCTGATAAAGGGAACTAAGATGGCATGCGTGGGGAGATGTATCTGTTGTAGCATAAGCCCATTTGAAATCCTTGATGAATGGGGAAGAATGACAGAGTCTGGACTCATTCCAAACTGATGTTACAGATCCCAGCCCCTTTGTCTCCACACTCACTGGAGGCCAGGCATGTAACTTTTTAGTAGACACTGTGGATGCTATCGGTTACTCACTTAGCCTTATTTCTTCAAAGTACACTTCAAGGCTTATGTGGTAGAAGTGTTTTTCACAATTCATTGCCTCTTTCTTTGCAGGTGGGTGAGGCAGTGGTAACAGTGTCTTTGTGGGTTGGCAAAAAGAGTGTTGGTAACATGTTAAGCATGGACATTCTGTCCCTGTTAGATGCTGATGTCATCCTTGCTGAGAATGTGCTGAAACCTGGATTTCTCTCCCCCGTTCCTTCAGTTCACGAACCTACACCCTCGTGCTCATGCTGCAGTTAGCAGCAGTTCTACTTTTCTTGTTGCTACATATTGAGTCTCTCAAGATCCTACTCTTTTCACAAAAGACAAGCTTGCCATTGTATTTGTAACATTCCATGTGTTAAAGTCTTTAGCCTGACACATGCTCCAGTGTATCACAATCCTCTGAAGAAGGAAGGCAGACATTGATAAAGTACACTAGCTAGGCACGTCAGTGATTGTTAAAGAGTGTGGCTCCCTCGCAAACTCCTTGGTGTTTCCTGTACACAAGTCAACTACCCCAGGGCTACAGCAACTCTCCTATTTTCAGCAGATGTTTGGCTGAACAAGCTGTTTGGGTTGCAAAATTCTAGGCACCCTATTATCCTGTAGTATGCATATGACCTGTTGATCTCATCCCCTACAAAGCAGTATCACTTCATAGTCAATGCGAAAAAAAAAGCTTAGGTTTGTACCTCTAGAATTGTTTTCCTAGGGCAGCAAATTCATGCTCCACTTGAATCTAGGGCGCACTGTTTGCTTGAACTGCCAAAACCCTCCTCTGTTACTGGGCTCAAGTCAGTAATGGGTTTGTTACATTTTCATTTCATCCCAGAACTTGAATGAGGTCTTGAAGTGTGGATTTCTTGGTGACACTCATCTGAACAGGCAGTATGACTGAAATCCTCCCTAGCCTTTTAGCAAACGGTGACTTTCATTTATGGACACATCCTCATGCTGTGCTGTTTTGAGCCACCTCCAGCACATCTCCGACATGGGAGCTGTCAGATACCTCCCCACTGCCATCCCAACAGCACCGGCAGCCCAGCTGCTGTGTTTGAAAGCCCTGGACAGTGCTGAGTGGACTCTGAAGGCTGTGCCTATTCTAATAGACTATGCTAAGGTTCATCTATAAACGCACTAGTGGTTTGCTCTCCTCTTTAACACCAAGGAGGGGTGGAGCTCCCTTAACACTCCTCTTTACTACTAAGACTACTTTACACTGATGTGCCAAGTGGGAGACTGCCGGCCTCTCTCCTCAAATGTTGATGATAAGACTCTAGGGTGAACCCTGCAGGTTACCTCCTCTATCAGGAGACCCAACACAAAGCAACCCATCACAGCACAACCCTGTTGTTCTTGCACATAAATCCTGTACTCAGTGCTACCTTCATCCATGATTGTTTCTCTTTGTATGCAATTCCAGTTTAAAACTTAATGGTGGTAGGTAGTAGGCTAACGTGTTTGGCAGCCAAGGGGGGGGGGTTGTATGTGTCTGGATCAATGTGCAGGGGTGGGAGAGGAACCAGTGGGAGAACCCACTATTTCCACAAATGAAATTCTTTACAATCCCGTACAATTCAATAGGTTGGGAAAGTGGAATCACAGATAGCTGAGCTCACTGCATTAGCTGAAACACTAATTGAGTGCTGAAACATACAGGGAAGCAAAAGGTTAACAACTACACAGGCAGTGCTTATGCCTTTCATGTAGTACATCATTATGGCCATGTGTGGAAGGAGGGCAAAAGTTTAACCATAGGGAACTCTCCCATAGAACACAAAGACACAATTATGTCCTTAATTAATTTGTGTGAAAAGGCTCCTCCAAATATGATTTCAGTCATTAAAGTTGCAGAACACAACATGAGCCAGGCATTTGAAGTACTGGGAAACAATGCTGCTGATTTGGCAGCTAGAAAGGCTGCTTTGGACATGCTCATTTTGTACAATAGCAGCTTCCTTTTCTATTCACCCCTGTGTTCCTAGCATCGAAGAGATTCATTCTTTTTATGAGGCCACTTCCTTGGACAAGCTACAGAGGTGGGGGTAGTTGTGTTCTGTTCCAGGGAAGAAAAGGTATTGTTGATGAGGTGGTAAACTACTGGTGCCTGAAGCTTATTGTGTGAATAGTCTACCAGCTGGGACATTGTGAGCCTGATAAAACCTTTCATATGTTGCAGCAAACTTTTGGTAACAACAATACTTTCATGCCCAAGTTCTGACCTGTGTTCTTTACCTGAAAACAAAACCACTATATATGAAAGTTAAGCTGTCTCTAGTACATCAACTATGACCAGTTTAGGTTACAAATGCATACTGGTAATTGTGGATTTGTTTTCACAATGGGTTGAGGCTTTCACTTGTAGAATCAACAACGATGAGGTTCTGTAGAGGACTCACTTTGCTGGTAAGGGGCGTTAAACAAAAATTACACAACCCTTAACACCCTCAGAGTAGTGGGAGTATAGAATCTTAGAATAAATCTCTTAATGTGAGTCTGAGAGCACTAATTGAAATGATTTAAAGTGGAAGGACAGTGGGGAAACATCATCTTCAAGGAAGGAATGTGGTCGGAAAAAACGCCCGAATGATCGTGATTGCCAATCACGTAAATGTTTGGTGAAATCAAATTGTAGAAAAAACAACAGTAGGGCTCAGGGATGTGTTTGTGAAAGTAAGAGCATTTCCAAGGGATTGGGACTTGACAGCTGTGGGGCCTTAAGAAAACCACTTGTCAGTGAGGCTAACGGGCAAAAACGGCTTCAATTTAATAAAAAGATTGGCCTCTGGAGCAATGGAAAATAAATTGTGAAAAACTGTGAAAGTGAGAGGTTTAACTGGTACCCTCCTTCATATGCAATATATCTAGTTGATTTGTACAGTGGTTATGGCCTAGCATCATATTTATCAGATCCTAAAGTTTACAGAGTTAATTCCTTATTTTGCTCTTTCTTCAATTTCTTCCCACATATAACACCTCTGATTCTGACCTTTATAGTTCGTCTTATTAGTACATGGAAGCACCAAGCAGTTTCTCCTCATGCATCTGATCCACACAACACTCTGTTCTCCCATTCTAGTATCACTGTCTTGCATGACTATACTCCTGCCTATAATGGAGTTGAACAGTTATCTTGCAATCACCCCTGTCCAAAAACCTATGTGCCCTTTTATTTTAGCCACTAACACCAGCCCAATTTAAACTATCACTCTCCAAGACTCAGCAGTAACATTATTTCTTCCTCTGGTATTTTGGATCTGCAGAAAGAGGTCTCTGCCCTGTCTCAGGCCTTTAAGGAAGTGCCTAATACTACCCTCTGGACTTTCCAGACCATTAACACTGAAATGGTAGCTGTGAGAATTTGAGCATTGTCCTGTAGAACCGCATTACCTCCCTCCCTGCTCATAGCACGCTATCCCTTTGTTAAATTAAAACACACCTCAGCAGATGTGTCTCCACCTTCTGAGTAACATAATAGTCATGGAGCTTTCTTTCTGAGCTTGATTTTCTCATGTAAGCTTTGTTTTGGGCTCCGTCTCATTTATAATTCTTCTCTGTGTCGATGTACATCAACTTCTCCTTTTTTGATTCAACAGTATATTTGTGTTTATGAACCACTCCTGATGTGAACCACACTGGATTGTACCATGTTTATGAAAGTTCACGTATTGCTAAAATGCCATTGAATGAATTAAAGTGAGGGGTCAAAGCGAGGTCAAACATGCTTGTGCTTTACCATTCTCCTCCTCTTCATCATCATCTTCCTCCTCCTGCTGCTGCTCCTTGGCGGGCAGGAGTAGATGTCTGTGGCAGGGGCTGGTGGAGGTGATCTGGCTAGTGCCCTCCAGGGTGATGCCCAGCTGGAGTCTCCTCATGTGCCTGACCACAGCTGTGGCATTGAAGGCTTGCTACTCATCAAGGAACACAAGATGATGCAGGGTTAGAACCACAGCAGCAGAAGTAGTGGTGGACAAAATACTTTAGCAAATTTGAAGCATCTGCAATGGTGATCTTGCAGTAGTCAGCCCTGTAACACATTTTAATTATGACACCACATCCCTGTGACACACTTTAATTATGACACAACATCCCTGTGACACACTTTAATTATGACACAAATCTAGTTATGGATTTAACAATAATGTTGAAGACTTTTAGTTCATGACTAAAGGTAGAACTACCCTTAACATTGTAGAAAACATGTTATAAACATGGATACATTAACACCAGCTTTTCACAAAAGACGTGATTTTTGGGGCCTGAAATGTTAATAAATGACTTCATCAGGGCATATTTTAATTGTGGTATATTATTGTATTAATATTAGTATTACTATTACCCATATCGCTGATCAGTAGAGTACCTCAGAGCTAGAATCAGCACCACTGCTTGTCTGGTGAATCTGCAGTTGTAAAACTGGGAAGTCCTTGTGGAAAAGTGACAATATAAGGACACACTCACCTTCCATTTACTTTTGGCAAAGTTCTTCTTAATTTGAGCACTGACAGACTCATGGATATTCTTGTCAAGGGCAGTGTCTCCTGAGATCCTTCGAGACCAGACACAGACAGAAAGAGACATTGGGGGACAATGACACAGACTGCTAAATTAAAAGTGTTTTTACTTTTGCAAAAAAATTCACAGTAGCATCAGAACAGAGAGATGAAGCACTGTGAAACTAAAGAAATGTCTTTGAAAGACAGAGAGACCTGAACTCCTACCATGGATGCTGTAAGGCCTGTTCACACGTGTACCTCATCATAGGATCTTTCTCCATTAGATGGCATATGAAGTCCTTAGCTATGAAGAGATGTAATCAACGCCATTAAATAAGCAAGAAAATCTTTTGTGTTAAGTGGTACAGTGTACATTGACATAAACTCAATGTACACAGTGCTGAGCACAAAAATCACCTGAGTCTGATATGTCATCCCAGTATGGGGAGTCAAACTCGTATTCTGCCTTCAGAATTTGTTCAAACAGCTTGGCGTCATTTTCATCATAAAATGGAGGATAGCCACACAACCTGGAGCAGACATGGTAAAAAGTAGTTTTTCCCCATGAGTTCCCAGACTATTGTTCAGGTATTTTGCTTAGGAACTCACAGATACAACACTCCTATGGGCATGAACTACTAAATATATACATTTAACTGAATGTCAAGCGAACATGCACTCACAAAATGTATGAAATAACTCCTATGGACCAGCAGTCCACTGCTTTGCTGTAAGGTTTCTGTGCCAGGACCTCAGGGGCTGAAAGAGGGCAATAGAGAAAGAGGGAGAAAGAAAGTAGAGAAAGAGGAACAAAATGCGAGACAGAGCGGTTCTGAGAGCTCAGATTCTCCTCTGTTGTCTCCATTCACTCTACAATCATTTTCACTTCTAAAGAGACTAAGGGCATCATCAAAGAGCTCCGAGCACAGTGTGCACTTCTGAAAACAGCTGACACTACGTCCCACTTGATTAAATGGGAGAGTTCACAACCCTCAATGTACATAGTTGAAAAAGGGAGAGAGAGTGAGAGAGAGAGAGATCTTATTCATACCCACATATCCAGGCGTTCCACAGGCAGTTGACATCACAGTCCCTGAGTCCTCAATTTTTGACAATCCAAAGTCACTGATCATGATGTTGGAGTCCTCCTCCATGCTGTAGTACAGCAGGTTCTCTGGCTGCATGCAATACAAGAAGGTGATCAGAAAGTAATTGAAATGGTTGGCTTTTGGTGTTTTGCTTAAAGTTATGTTTCTGCTGTAGCATCCATACCTTCAGATCTCGATGTACAATGCCCATGTCATGGAGATACTTCACAGCATCTAAGATCTGACAAATGAGCTTACTGGCATCTCTTTCTGTGTAGAAACCCTTCTCCACAATTCTGTCAAACAGCTCTCCACCCGATACCCTAAAAGACATGCAGGCACACAAAGAGAATCACTAATGATTTACACTTAATTACAGAGATTGAAAAGACCATAATTTAGATAGTTGTGACTCACAACTGCATGACCAGGTACAGATGTGACTGACTCTCAAATATGTCCTCCAGTGAAATTATATTCTTGTGCTTTATTCTGGAAGAGATAACAGATGAACAGGCCGATCAGACATGCCATCCTGACTGGCCTTAACACAGATAACTACTGACATTTTGTCCTTGCATGATTACTTGCTCTTCCACCATGAGCAGGACTGAATATTCATTCATTTTCTTTTTTACTCCCCTCTACTCCTATTGCTTGGCCATCATCTCTGCTCTTTTTCCTCTCTGATCTTGTATCTCCCCACACCTCCTTTTGCTGTACTGCCTCATTAAAAGTATTCAGTATATTTGGCTGAATGTATTTGAAATACACGTGTTACATTTTTCTGTGTTCTGTTGTCATGGTATTGCAACCATAACCATATCTAACATGTAAATGACCCTAGTCTGTTTAAATTATTTAATAATAGCCTGTTTAATTATAAAAATAATTCAGATTATTTACAATGTGCCAGGCACACATGTATATTTCAGCTGGTATGGGTACCTTCTCTGTGAAGAGGAGTCTATTAGGTGTTTCATATTCTCCTGATCTGTTTGCTGTAAGCTCTTTCCTTGTTCTGCTCCCCAGTGTGCCCCTTTTCTTCTCTGTCCCTGAAGAATACAGTTGCTTTCAGCTGTCTTTACTGACATGCAGCACAACCCTAATATGGCCCTTTCACTTTGGAATTCATTCCCCTAAGCTCTCTCTACCACTCACTCTCCCTCTACCCTTGATTACAGTGTTTCTCACAGTAACAGTGGAATATCCTCTTGTGCATTTTTACACTCTTGTCAATGCTTCCCCTGACTCTCTCTCTTCCATCTACTCTTGCTTGCTCATTTACTCTCTCTCTCTCTCTCTGTATCTTTCTCTCCCTTCACTGTACTACTGAGGGAAACCTCCATTCTGCCTCAAACCCTGGGTGTGCGGTTGCCCTAGCAACAGAGACACTAAAAATAGGGCTCTCTCTAATACTCCTGACATTTCCGGTGCACACTTCCACCATTTCTTCATGGTAATACTAACATTGTTTACCTCCATGATAGCTCTTACACAGTCTGGTTATTCAGAAAGAATAATCTTAATTTTACAGCCTTACTTTACTGCAAGAGGGATATATTAGGTGCAGCAAAAACATTCATGTTTCCACATAAAATACACAATCTGCCATGTCAGCTTTGTAAGTTAGTAAGTATTGTCAAGTTTCCCAGCCAGCTTTGTGAAAAATGGCTCAACGTCTGCAACAGCAATATGACTGACCAAGATGTACATCATTCCACAAAAAAAAATATCCACAAACAGGAAGTGGTAAATCTCAGACTCGATCCCATAGAGTGGAGCATACATCTGCCTGTCCATCTGCTACTTGAGAGCACCTGCACCATGAGTAGAGCCACACAGATAAAGTTCTGGTGGAGCCTACAATTAGCACAGTCTGGCTATGAAACCATTAAAGCATTCCAGCTACTCGCATGTGTTGTAATAACGCGCTCATGTCTGACCTGTGCAGCACAGCGATCTCGTTCTCAATGCTGTTCTCCTTGCCTTCCAGGGCTTTCTTGGGAATGCATTTGACAGCCACCAGACGTTGAGTGCCCCTCTCCTCAGCCAGAACCACTTCAGAGAACGCCCCCCTGCAACAGAGTCGAGGAGGGGGATTTCAGTGACTGGTGATCTGAGAGTAGTTCTGCTGTTATTCTAGTGCTGGTGAAAGTCAGAGTTTAGGTAATGAAGCTGATCCAGGAACTGCATTAAAGGGCAACAGGCAGAGTTGACAGAGCACACAACAAGGCTGCTTGGTGTCAGTACCGAAGTAGCAGTTCTGCTGAGTGTAGAAGGAACTGACATTGCTGAGTCACAGCTGTTGCTATTACACAGTAATTCCAGACTAAAGTCTTTTTTTTTTTTCTTCATATTTACCATTTGACTGCCACTGATGTAATGAAAATTCTGGAACAAATAACACCCCTCCTCCAGTAAAGTCACCAGTGTGAAATTAACACCTAGAGTGTTAAACTGCTCCCAGATGTATACTGCATATTATCACAGTCTTATGTAAAAGCTGTATGTGATAATCTAGTGATTTTGCTTTGCAGGTAATAAAAAGGTCAAGAGAAGCTATTCTTAAAGTTGTTTATGTTAAGATGTGTTTTGAAATCTTTGGTGAAACAAACGCAGGAGGTAACACTTGTAGGATGTATATAGAAACTGAAAATAATTTTGAGTTCATCAAGCCAAGGTGTGATAAAAAAATTATTTGGGGAAGAATTCCTGTTCAGACAAACATGAAAACATACAACATAAGATATACCATTAAGCACACATTTGTTGATATTATACTGAGTGGTTTATAGTGACTACACCAAAAGGGTTGATCACAGTAAATAAAGTGGAGAACCAAATGCAGTGACAACCGAAAAATATTGCCAGGGTGATTATACAAGGGTTGATTTTCAGCCCTGCAGGTCTGAGCTGGTGCTACAAATTGGAAGACAAAAATTCTGCTTTTATCCAGAACTCAACACACACACATACACAAACATTTAAGCAAACTACTCTGCGTGTCTGACAAAGCAGTCAAACAGAACACATATCTGCTCCCATTAAAACAGACCAGGCATATGAACAACCAGCGCTGTACCTCAATCATGCCAAACGGATAAGTTCTAATAAAATAACACATTCCTATTTACAATATCATTCAACACTCACACTTAAATGTACGATGCCCACAGAATGTTCTGAACAGATTCAAGATAAAACACTGCATATACATACTGACACGGTGACAGTGCTGGAAATGCATCAGTGTTCTCATGTTTACCAGCACAGCTAATTGGAGCTATCGATCACCATATGGTGTTCTCATGACTCACACAGTCCTGTTACTCCCACACTCATCTATGTATGTCTTGTTTTATTTATTTCTTTAATATATTTCATGGAGGTTATACTCAACCATTGAGCCATTGACTCTTATGTTCTTGAGATGTTATCAAATTTGCTCGAGCTTTATAATCAGATGTGCTGTATGTTTCACGATCATTTTGGATCAATGAACTGGTCCATGTGCCTTCAGAATTGTGATCTGTACAGATGTGATGTAAAGATTAGATGGACATGTATTTACAAACCAGACACCATATACAAGTGAGTCTTTTTCAGTTCAGTTTCAATTAAATTCACTTCTGGTGACTGAACATTAGCCGCATTTAAATTAATATAATGGCGATGTTGTTTACCACATGAGCAAATTTACATTATCTTTCTGTTAGTCTTACACCATAGGTTATCAAAATGTGTGTGCATGTGTGTGTGTGTGTGTGTGTGTGTGTGTGTGAAATAGAGAAAGTTCAGCTGTTGCTGTGAGACATGGAGTATAATTAAGGTTTGCCTGTGGCTGTGCTCCTATGAGAATGATAGCATAAGTGAGGGAAGATCTGTGGATACTACAGAAGAGATAGGATCTGTGGAGACTACAGAATAGAGAAGGAATCCTTAATTCTGTGGAGACTACAGAATAGAGAAGGAATCCTTAATTCTGTGGAGACTACAGAATAGAGAAGGAATCCTTAATTCCTATTTATGATATACAGATGCTTATTCAGTGTCGTTTCTGGTTTCAAATGCTGTTTACCATAATTTACAATTTATTTCACTGGGCAAATATTTTACCAGTAAAAATTTCCAAAGTGAATTATTGCCATATGAATTATACTACATGAATGATTTGATTGATTTGGTAGTAATCAATCATGTTCACTTATGTATGATTCTATAAACATAAGCTGTAGCCCCTGCACTTAAAAAAAAAAGCATTCAAAAACTGAATTTAAAAAAAATCACACCTTTTTATTCAACTCAATTTCACTTTATTTCTTACAGTTGATTACTCATCTTGTTAAGAGTTTGGCCAAGAGATGTGACTCATAGTAGTCCATTATGTTAAGGCTCAGACTAGCTATGATCATTCTTTTTCTAAGTTTGTCATTTCAGTCATCTTACACCTACACTCTGTCTATCTATCTATCTATCTATCTATCTATCTATCTATCTATCTATCTATCTATCTGTCTATCTGTCTGTCTGTCTGT
>JAOXYF010000018.1:10537917-10559277 GCA_028565775.1 Sternarchorhynchus goeldii | reverse complement strand
ATACAAATATATATATACAAATAATCTACGTATTCAGATTACAAACAATCTAAAAAAATATTCTATTGTATTTTAGAAGGTCTGTTCTGTTGTGTTTTTTTTTTATTTTTGCTTTAGGTAGACTAGCAGATGATCTATAAATAGAAGCAATCAATAGATAAGGCGTGCGGTTTTCTTTCTCACCATAGGATAAATTTTGTAATTTTCTGTTGTTTTAAGAGTTGTCACTGAAGGTGGAATCAAGTTAGCATAGTATACCTAATTCTTTGTTTAAGACAGAGGTTTACAACTCCATACACAAAATCCAAAATACGGTCCAGGATTTTTTAATCATTGCTAGTTATTTCTTGACATAGAACAGGTATTCAAAGTACAGCCCTTGACATCCTGGTAGATTTTCCACACTCCCTTTGCTAAAAAGTCATGTTGTGATCAATTAGACTAACTTCAATTAACTGCAAATTTCAGGACTGTAAACTGGATGTAAGTTCTGGAATTGAATGCTTATGACCTACAAGCACATCAAGAAACACTTGAGACTATTAAAAGTGAGCTAGCTTTATGTATCTGATGTATTCACATACCGCACACCATGCCCCAGGCATAAAGAATAGCCTTACAACCAAATATCTCATTTATAACTTCACAGGTCAAGTTAGTCTGTACCAAACTCTTTGTTTTGTCTGCAAATAAAATTTATTGCAGACAGGCCTAACACTGTGTACCTTTGTAAATCGCTCTGGATAAGAGCCTATGATAAACACCTAAGATATAAAATGTAAAATGTGTGACTTTCATATTTAGGCTACTTTTTACATTTTACACATTATATGTGTTATGTACAGTATAAAACTATAAGAACCCATACTTATTTGCTAATATATTTAATGACTTGAGAATGATACATGTTCTTTATGCCCATGTTAGCTGCTGAAACGTAAGGAAAGTAAAAAGAAAAAGCAATTAACATTAAATAAATTTATTAATTTTACTGGAAATGTTGTGTAAACGCAAGCAGAATGCAAGACGAAAGAATGAATACATAAAATACTGCACTGTTGAAGAACTGAGATATAAACCGTAGCTTTGCTACTGATTGAAAAAGACTTTTAGACAAATCTACCTTCCGGTGTCGTTTAAAAAAGAGGCGGAGCTTTAAGACAAGATTAGCTTCCCTGGCTAACGTTTTTCTTGTTCTATTTCTGGTGGGAAATTCTTAGCAATTTAAATAGTATAACAGATTTGATGCGGGTGAGTCAATACCATTTTTTTGTTTTATTTGGGTTTGGACCATCATCTAATATCAAAATGTTTTCTTCACCCCATTAAGTTAAACAAGCTAGCTAAGGGAGCCAGTAACATTTGGAGTAGCCTTACGCTGCACGACTTTCACCCTTCTTTTGTTTGAGGAGTTAACAAGCAGCAGCAACCAAAATCTATGTATAGGCTGACACTTACCGGAAGATTAGCTAGCTAGCTAACTAACTAGGTCTTCAGATAACCACGACAAACTGCATATCTAGCTAGCCAAATTACAAAGTTATAAAACACGAATTCCGCTTAGGCCTATTCTAATTCGACACTTTTATGTTCATGTTTTCTGTGAATTGTTTTACGCCTGGCAGGTAGCTAGCAAAAGTTCACAACTGATCTTAGCTACCTAGGTAGCTACTTCTAAACTCATTTGTTGTGTTCAGCGGCTCAATTTAATGTCACCGTAGCAAGCAGCAACTAGCTGCATTTACATCTTCGATCGCCGTGCTATTCTACTAAGGTAGCTAGGTAGCTATCTTGGTTGTACTGTCACATGTGTTTGTACGTCTCACATGCAGTGAAATGTTTGCTTTGTTTACTATTTTGGCAAGGAGAAACTAAACTATCCAACTAACCAAACTTGCTACCTTAATTAAACCACGAAAATGGGCTGCTGTTGAATTTTGACTTGACAGAAGGCATTTTGTCATAAGCATACGTGAATGTAGCTAAATGAATAAAGGCTAGGTGAAGTATCTACTGCTGTGAACATTTTCAGGTACTTTCTATGGGCTCCAAGAGACGACGCATAACCTCTCCCTCCGGTAGTGTGAGTGGAGACTTTGAGGATGCCACTTCATCCACTCCAGTCAGTGGTTGGAAAAGGAAGAGAGTTTCTAATACCACTGCTGTTGATCAAGTGAGTTTGATCAGTGGATTTTCCTGTTTGCTTCAGTGAAGGAAAGTTTTTGTTGTTAAAACCCTGGATAATATTTACTGTGTGTTTTGCATTTGATGACCTACATGTTTTCATGACTACACTAATTATTAATGGTACTCAATTTGTTTAGATTGCTGTTTGCCATGAATTGTACAACACTATCAGGGATTACAAAGACGAGCAGGGGAGGCAGATCTGTGAGCTGTTTGTTCGTGCTCCGAAAAGGAGGTATAAGCATCGCTTTTTTCCCCCATGTTTTAAACATAAACATTTTGATATTTTAAGCAATGGGTTATATGTCTACAGTTGTTTTTGATTGTTAGCAATGTCCTTATAGTCTTTGTCATCCTGATGCATGCAATTAGGAACCAGCCAGATTACTATGAGGTGGTGAGCCAGCCCATTGACATGATGAAAATTCAGCAGAAGCTTCGCGCAGAAGAGTACCAGGATGCAGAGCAGTTCTCTGCTGACTTCCAGCTACTTATTAGCAATGCCAAAGCTTACTATTCGGTAATGGTACCCCCTGTTGTGCTAATGAGCCTAGATTCCCACTCTGATTATAGGTTCAGTAAATGGGTTTTTATTCTGACTCATTCATAATGTATTGATCATTTCTATATAATAAAATATTTTTGTCTTTATACTTGAAGTAGAGAAATTGTTCCAGTTAGCATGATTTTGTGTCTGTGTGTGTATCTGTGTCTCCCAGACTGACAGTCCTGAATATAGGGCTGCATGCAAGTTGTGGGATCTGTTTCTAGTGACGAAGAGTAGCCTGCGAGGGGGAGACGGAGAAGAAGCGGATGAAGACGATGAGGAGGAAGGAGAATACTCTGAGAACCCTGGAGTCTCCACAGAGGAGGAGGTGCATATTCCATCCAAATGTTATGTTAGGATGTGCAAGAGAGAGCCTTTGATTTCTTTATTACCTGCAGTAATCTCAACAGGACACGATGTGTATGCATGATAAAGAAGTATAGTTAGAGCAATAAAACGGTATTTCATGTCTCTTTGAATGGCAGCCGTCACCTAACTATCTGAAGGGAGTTTTAGAGCAGCTTTTGGAGGCTCTTGTTTCTTATACTGACTCATCAGGGAGGTTGGTGAGCGAACTTTTCCAGAAACTCCCCTCTAAACTGGTAAGACCTTTAAAATACCACCATTTCATTTTTTAATGATTGTTTTGATTAAAAATATTTAGTAATTTTCTCAACATTACCTGCATCATGTTTTTTTTTCTGCCCTTCTACAGCAATACCCAGACTACTATGCCATAATCAAAGAGCCAATAGATTTAAGAACCATAGCTCAGAGAATCCAGGTCTGTATGTTACTTTTTGATAAATTATCACAACCAATAAATTCCTTTTCAAATTAAAGAGTTAATGCACAATTACCGCTTGAACATTCATCTATTTAATAGAAGAAAGAGTTGTTCTAGGTGTGTTATTGTGCTCTGTTACAGTTGGGGCACTATAAATCCATCAGTGCCATGGCTAAGGATATTGACCTTTTGACTAAAAATGCCAAAACCTACAATGAACCAGGATCGCAAGTTTTTAAGGTAATTATTATTTACATTTTTGTATCATCACTCGCATCCATTTCTAGTTTCAGGGTAATCCTCATGTTTGGTTTAAATTTTTATGCAATGTTCAAAGGATGCAAACACAATCAAGAAGGTTTTTATACAGCGGAGGACTGAAATTGAACAGGCTGAGCCTACAAAGTCCAGCCTCCGCATCAGGTACATCCACTACCGTTTTTTTTAATCCTTTGCTTTATTGAAGTGGTAGGTTGGTCTTTGTCTTTGACTGTTTTGTGTGCTTTGGCAGGAACCGGAGATCTGTTCAAGGTGATCGTCTGTCTGCGATTACTATGGCCCTGCAGGCTGGCTCAGAAAGTGATGAAGACTCTCTTCTCTCAGGTACCCCTCAACACGTCTCCCAGGTTTTAGTGTTTGGACAGTTCACTAGTGACCCATCTGAACCTTTCAGCTATTTGAAATGATTCTCGTCTCTGGATGAATGAAAGATTTTATGTTTTTATTGTTCGCCTTTTGATTTAATCTTCACTTGTCCAGGTTCTGTGAGGTACGACGTGGGGGAGATGGATGCTGAAGGTGGGCACTCTCGACTAAACGCAGGTGATCCGGTCTTCCAGTTGTACCAGGCAGTGCGTGGAGCGCGCAACACTCAGGGGCAACTCCTGGCAGAGCCCTTCCTTCAGCTGCCCTCGCGCAGGGAGTACCCTGACTACTACCAACAGATCAAACATCCCATTTCTCTTCAGCAGATTAGGTACCATTGCCCCGGGATCACACTCAGACCCATGGTTTCAACGTCTGTAGATCACATATGTAAAAAAAAATAAACGTGAAGTCTTATGTGAAGTCTTATCCCTGTTCTTCACAGGGATAAAATGCGGAATGGCGAGTATGAGGGTGTTGAGCAGATAGAAGCAGATCTTACAACAATGTTTGAGAATGCAAAACGCTACAATGTCCCCAATTCTGCCATATACAAACGTGCACAAAAATTGCAACAGTTAATACAGGTGATTGTTTTCAGTTATAAAAAACCAAAAAAAACTTTATGAAATGTATTACTATGTTTTACTCGGCTGAAGCTAATGTTTTTATTGGATACAGCTTTGATTAACTTTGTAGAGTCTGTGTGTGTATTATTGAGATAACATTGTAGTGTACAAACGACGTTGATGTAATTTCCAGATAAAGCGGAGAGAGTTCAGAGATGATGAAGAGGGAGATAGTGTGCTCTCCTCAGCGACCCCCGACACAGGTGGCAGTAGGAGGAAAAGGTAAACGTCTTGACCCTTCTGTGTTGTCCTTGTGTATTTGTTGTTTTGTTTTGGTTTTGGTTTTTTTTATTTGCCACAGCAATATTGCTGATCTTTTCTCACCCCCCCCCCAGCCATAAGAAAAATACCAAGAAAGCCAGAATGAAAGCCCTGTATGCAGTGGTAACCGAGTCACGAGAGGCTGGCACTGGCCGGCGGCTCTGTGATCTCTTCATGGTGAAGCCGTCGAAGAAGGATTACCCTGACTACTACCAGGTCATCCTGGAGCCCATGGATCTGCGCACCATAGAGCACAACATCCGCACTGACCGTTACAGCAGCGAGGAGGCTCTCATGAGCGATATGAAACTCATGTTCCGCAACGCCCGCCACTACAATGAAGAAGGCTCTCAAGTACGTGTGAACGTCAGATCAGAGGGCTGATACTGAATGGAGAGAGAGTTGTGCATGATGCTGTTAATATTGTGGATTCATGCAAGTTGGCATAATTTAGCGTCTTTATATTATGAATGACCTTTTTTTCTCCTTTACCATTTTGTCCTCTAAGCTTTAATGATCCTTATATGAAAAAATAACCTTACATTTCGGTAACGAAGTAACACTGCATTTCAGTATTTTCTTCATAATGCTCACCTACAGGTTTACAATGATTCAGACATTCTGGAAAAAATTGTGAAGGAGAAGCAGAAGGAACTTGGTCCGCCGCCTGAAGAAGACGACGTGGGCTCGCCCAAGCTTAAATTACGTACGTTAACCAGCTTGCTCAAAACAATAGCTCCTGAAAGGAGGACAACGATTTGTTTCATTCTTCTGACTTTCGCCTTTTCCTTCGCAGGGCGGAGTGGGGGGGTCGCCTCCCCCAAGAAGTCCCGTTCGCAGGCCACGCCCTTGCAGCAGAAGCTCAGCGACCTCTATGAGGCAGTGCGCAACTTCACGGATTCGCGCGGACGCCGCCTGAGCGCCGTGTTCCTGCGGCTCCCGTCACGCGCCGAGCTGCCCGACTACTATGCTGCCATCAAACGGCCCATCGACATGGAGCGTGTGCGCGCTCACATGGCCCAAGGCCGCTACCAGGACGTGGACGCGCTGGCCGAGGAGTTTGTGCTCATGTTCCACAACGCCTGCATGTACAACGAGCCCGAGTCCCTCATTTATCGCGACGCCCTGCTGCTGCACCGAGCCTTTCTGGACGCCCGCCACCGTCTGGAGGAGGAGGAAGAGGAGGGCGAGGATGGGGCGCCCGGCGGCGTGTGTGTGGCACTGTTGGTCCGCGAGCTCATCCGCAATCTGTTTGTGTCGGTGATGGGCCACCAAGATGACGAGGGGCGCTGCTACAGCGACTCGCTGGCAGAGGTGCCTGTCGTGGATCCACACAACCCTGAGGATCCACCGCTAAATCTGGAGCTTATCCGCAACAACGTGGAACGTGGGTGCTACCGCAGGCTAGATGTGTTCCAGGAGCAGTTCTTTGAGGTGCTGGAGAAGGCAAGACGTCTCAACAGGTGAGCAGCCAGCTTTTAAGCCAAATATCGACCGCAGGTACAGTGCGCCCTAGAAGGAGTAATGGCACAGGTTTATTATTTGTAACAAGTGCATCTAAAAACCAGCTAATCACTTCTGTCTCTTCAGAACTGACTCTGAAATCTTTGAAGACTCAGTGGAGTTGCAGCAGTTCTTTGTGAAGATCCGAGATGAGCTCTGTAAGAACGGCGAAATCCTGCTGTCCCCAGCACTGAGCTACACCTCCAAACACCTCCACGCAGATGTGGATCAGGAGAAGAGGGAGAAGCTGCCTCAGGAAATGGAGGAAGACCGACTCAAAGGCGAGGAGGACAAGAAAGGCAAGATCGCCTCACTTTTGGCACCAGTTGCCTTTTGTGTGATTGTTACTCGCAGGCCAATAATTTGCCTTTTTAGTCTGCAAGCAGCCGGCCGTTATTGCTTAAGGCTTAAAAAGCCCAAACTGTCAGGCAGGCCTTGTTTTAAGGAAGTGCTGCTTGAATGTTGATGGCTGGTTGTTCTTTCAGAGGAGGAGAAGTCTGAGGGCTCTACGGGGGGGCAGTGGTCATCTGGCCCTCAGAGCACATACAGTCAGGACTGCAGTTTTGAAAACCGCACGTACAGCGTGGGAGACTGTGTGTATGTACAGCCAGCTGAAGCTGGCCTGCAGCCACACATCGTCTGCATCGAGAGGCTTTGGAAGGACGAGGCTGGTGAGCAGACCTTTCCCTTCCTTCCTTTGGATACTTTTCACCGCTCCCTGACAAAATTGTTTCTCACTACATTGGGTCTCATTCATTAAGTACTGACATTCACTAATCTGGTTGAGTTTATGGACTTTATGAACCAGAAAGAAGTCAATACAAGTTCATTATACAATGCTATTCTATGATACCAGACTGTTCTGATAGATTTGAAAATTTTGTAAGACCTAGATAACAAACTGGATAATATTTTAATTTCAGGTTAACCACAAAAGCCATAGGAGATGCAGAGAAGAGCTTGTCCTTGTGGTGTCACTACTGTGTTATCAGAGAAATGTCATCTACCAAACATAAACTTAAAATTCAGACACTGTCAGGAAAGTGTCATAACATTGTTAACAGAAATACTGAATTGATTATATCAACTTGGATTTACATGAATTTGAAATGATAAAATCAGTCTATTTGACACCTGTCACCTTTATTTGCCTTTATAAAAATTGCAGGTTTATAAAATAGGTTTGTCAAGTGTCATAAAAGACTTATTTAAATGTTGCCTAATGTATACCCCCTTGAAGTCTTACCAACATTTCAAACGCAAAATTTGACATTTACTTTTAGTGCTGCAAATGGTAAAAACCTATTATTCTGAAAACAATAAGTGATATGCTACTAAGACATTATGAATACTTGGAAGATTTAAATGTGTGGAATTTTGTCTCTTGCTGGTCATTTGCTGCAGGTGACCAATGGATGTTTGGTTGCTGGTTTTACCGACCCAGTGAGACTTTCCACCTGGCTACACGAAAGTTTCTGGAAAAGGAAGTTTTCAAGAGCGACTATTACAACAGAGTTCCAGTCAGCAAAATTCTGGGGAAATGTGTGGTCATGTTTGTGAAGGTAAGGTTAAAAATATATATACAGTATATGTGTTAACATCAATTTTGTGTGTGTATAATAAACAATTTTATATATAATATAATAAAGTTTTATATATACCTTTTTTTCAGGACTATTTCAAACTTCAACCTGAGAGCTTCAAACCTGAAGATGTCTTTGTCTGCGAGTCTCGTTACAGCACACGATCCAAATCCTTCAAGAAAATTAAAGCCTGGTCCATGCCCCCCAACACGGTGAAGTTAGTCTCCCGTGATGTGCCTCTGCCTGTTGTCAGAGTCGCTTCCATGTTTGTCACTGCTGCAAAACGAGACCAAGACAAGATGGCAGACATCACTGACGGTGATAATAGTGGCTTCATTGAGAAAGTATGTGCTATTGTGTTCGGACAACATGACTGCAGACTGTAAAAGGAAAAATATTTTGTTAAGCATTTCTGCTCCCTGTGATTTCCACACTTGGTATTCACAGGAGAGAGAGGATGTTCCTGTAGACATGGCCAACGGTGAACCTGGATTTCAGTACTACGAACAGCTGTGCTACAATAACATGTGGCTTAAAGTGGGTGATTGTGTTTACATTCAGTCACATGGACTAGCACGGCCCCGGATTGGCAGGTAGGCAGTTAGAATAGCTGTTCACTTAAATTCCAGTTTCTTAACCGTTTCTGCTTTCTAACTAAATGTAAGCTTGTTGTTGAAGTTTGGTCAGCCACATGAGTAGCCCTGTGTATGGTTTGGTGTGGCCAGGATTGAAAAGATGTGGGTGCGGGACGGAACTGGTTTCTTCTTCGGGCCTATATTCATCCACCCCGAGGAGACAGAACATGAACCCACCAAAATGTTCTACAAGCGTGAAGTATTTCTTAGCAATGTGGAGGAGACCTGCCCAATGACCTGCATTTTGGGTACATACCCTCCGCCCTGTTGTGGAACATGCTATGGAGTGTCCATGATGCAATGTCATCTCCCTTTACTTTTATCCATCCATGAATGAAATGGTTAAACTTGCTTAATATGGAAAGTGCTCAGTTTTGTTCTTCTATTGAAGATTGAAAACATTAGAAATAAGAAAGAAAAACAGATGAAGAATCTAAACTGTCATCTCTCTGGTATTGTCTTTTTTTCTCTCCATAGGGAAGTGTGTGGTCTCATCCTTTAAGGACTTCCTTTCTTGTAGGCCTACTGAATTTGTGGAGGAGGATATGCACGTGTGCGAGAGCCGCTACATTGAGAGTGAAAAGCAAATGAAAAAATTTAAAGGCTTAAAACGTTTTTCCCTCTCGGCTAAAGTGGTGGACGATGAGATCTATTACTTCAGGTGCTCACACATGACCATTCAAACTCACCAGTGCCACACTGGAGCCATTAGATAATTATGGCATATTTTTATAATGTGTATATTTAGAATATATAACATAGATATAGCATTTTTGTAATGTAACATTCCTATTTGCAGAATTTTTCATTACTTGATATTGAAAGTCACTGTTAATATCCAATATCAACTGCCTTTTGAGATTGTATCTAATAAATGCAAAATAGCCAATAACTTTGCTTTATCTCATGACTCAAGTCAAACTGGATATTTCTGACCTTATCCTGTGTAGGAAACCTATTGTGCCCCAGAAAGAACCATCTCCTCTACTGGATAAGAAGATTGAGGAGTTGGAAGCTAAATTTGCAGACATGGAGGACCTAGATGAAGATCTAGATGACATGGAGGAAGAGGATGATGAAGGACCAGATACGCCTTCTATGCCTCAGAGTCAGACTTCACTGACTAGTGACTTAGACCTGCCTTATACCCCACCACAGGTCTCACATTCTTACATGCATCTTCATGCTAACCCTTCACATAAGCCAGAATTGTATGTCAAAACATGAACTTTTTATGAATAGCTGGTGTATCAGTGCAGATTCAAATCAGATTTTATTGCCGCGTTAACTGTTAACTATACCTGCTTTTTATAAATGCTGATTATGCATTTCAACATTAATTCATTGTTCTCTCTTTGATTGTTCTGCAAAGTGCACACCAAAGTCTATAAAAGGTCTGTCAAAGAAGGAGGGAGCCAAACGGAAGATCAACATGAGCGGCTATATCCTGTTTAGCAGTGAGATGCGGGCTGTGATCAAAGCCCGCCACCCAGATTTCTCTTTTGGAGAGTTGAGTCGTCTGGTGGGTACGGAGTGGAGGAACCTGGAGTCTTCTAAGAAGGCAGAATATGAGGGTAAGTTTATCCTCGGTTCTATTTTATTGCACTAGCAGGACAGCATAAGTGATTTTCTTTAAAATAGTAAGTGATTTCTTCAATATTAATTGGTTGTGCCTCAAGTGGCTGTGGTACTGGGGCACTTCTTGATTGTGGCAATATTCTTCAGGTATTTGCAGTTTGGTTCAAGTGTCTTAATATTGTGTTTATGGGATCAGAACGGGCAGCTAAGCTAGTGGAGCAGCAGGAGCGAGAAAGGGTCTTCCAGCAGCAGCAGCAGCAGGCTTCCCCAAGAGCAGGTACCCCAGTCGGGTCTCTGATGGGGGTGGTGCCTCCCCCAGGCGCTATGGGAATACTAAACCAAGCAATGCCAGGTAACGCCCAATCCCCATCACCCCTCTCCACAAGACAAAAAATCAAGACGCAGCATCCGGGCAGACTCCAGAAATGCCGTCACCTAGTGAACTCGTCCATTCTGCGACTCATGTTCTTCATAGCACTCATGCACCTACCACAAATGTCCTCCATTTGATTTGGTTCATACTAGAGCTTAGTAGGTGTCCGTCCATGTCTGTCTGTGTACTGAATAATGTTGTTACTGCATGATCACTTTTTATTAACCACACACGTGTATGCTTCTTTTCTGACACCCTTCACATCTGTGTTCACTCTTCTGCCTGAGTTAGGCTCTCTGACTCTTCTGTAGACAGTGATGTCTTTTATTTTGTAGTGCATGACTCCAGGCACATTTGCATGTTATCATTGCATGGATTTGTGTTGTCTCTCCCTTCTCACCCAAGGCATGATGGGAAATTATGGCCCACCCTTCATGCCTATGCAGGGCCCTCCTGAGGGCATGATGGGTATGGGTGGCACATCTCCTCACCCCATGGGGGTGCCCCCGCTGCCCCCGCAACACTACCTTCCACCGGGCATGGCTGGGTATCCTGGTATGCCCTCTCCTGGTAAGAAGAATCCTGTAAGCAAGCAACCCCACCAGCCAATCAGAGCTAAATATAATTTACCAAGTAAAATATACCATCTTCAATTTTAATTCAGTCTGAGGTTGGTTTGGTGGTGGTGGCCATCTTATGGTCCTGTTTAAGTCCTACTTATTTGGAAGTCCTGAATTAGTACAGTTATTAATTGGTCAAGCAGATGTAGTCATTTGCAGACTTGAATAATGAGCTTTCGTATTTATATTGATGTTGCACAGTACAAAATCAATTTGGCATGGACACAGATAAAGAAGTGCATTGATTCACAATCCACTAATGATTGTTTAGTAATGTACTGCTGTGAGGTAATTTACTTTAGACAGACACTTTACTGATCCAGAGAAGGTTTGGTCTTATCTGCATCAGATGACGATGGCAGTGGCTTCAATTGCTGATATTATTTATTTATGTTTTATATTTGGGACCTTTTGATCCCTATTTATTTAAGATTTAAGTCTATGGAATATTTTATAAACCTAAAGATTAAACAAATGGAGAGCTCTCCTTAACCTGCCCCCTTCACTACCACAGGTTGGTATTCTAGGTGCAGAAAGTAAAAATCCTCACCAGGGTTTTGCTGAGGTTTCCTGGATTTTCTAATTAGTGCAAGCAGGTAACAGGTTTGTGGAAGCGGTGTAATTCAGGGAGCTTCAGCAAAATCCTGGTAAAGACTTTTACTTTCTCAACCTGGAATACCTACCCACATAGCATTTTTCACATCACAGATTGTGTATACATGGATGCCTCTGCTAACAGCTAACAGCTCTTTGAATGACAACTAACTGAAGCTACTCCCATAGAGTTATGTTTTATGTTGTTGTTGTTGTTGTTGTTTATTAGAGTCGAGTTCTGATGCTGATTCTACTGATTACTGATCTTTAATGACTAAATCTTCTACTGTACTGCCCCTGGTGTTTCAGACCTTCTTTCTTTCTTTTCTCTTCAGGTGTAATGAGCTCTGGTATGAATGGTATGGCAGGAAGTCCAGGTCAAGGAAGCCATTATGGAATTCAGGTGAAGATGATCTTTATTCATATTCATCTTGGCACCTGCACAGACAGAATCAGGAGTAGAGCCCTGGTCCTAATGCTGTTTCCTCTTTAGATGGGGTCGTATGGCCCTGGGCAGCCAGCTCCCCCACCATACCCAGGCCAGGGTCAGCCTGCCCACCAGCAGCCAGCCACACCCATGTTTGTTGCCCCTCCTCCCAAGCCGCAGCGCCTTCTGCATTCGGAAGCTTACCTGAAATACATAGAAGGGCTCAGTGCAGATTGTCCCACTATCAGCAAATGGGACCAGACACTTAAGGGTAAGAGTGGGATGAGTGAGTTATCTTAACTAAATTAACTTAGAATTTTTTTTTTTCTAACTTTTTTTTTTGGTTGGTTTCTTTGCATTGTTTGTTTTAGCTCAAAAGAAAGACTCTCGCCTCACCAGGGACCAGGAGAGCCGTCTTCCCTCTCATTGGTTGAAGAGTAAAGGTGCTCATACCACAATGGTTGATGCGCTGTGGAGACTCAGAGATCTGATGATGAGAGACACACTGAACATCCGACAAGCCTACAACCTCTAACCCTTAAACTTTGATAGCTGACACTCAGGACCCTTATTTATGCAAGACTATTTCAACCAAATCTAGTATCATGTCTAAAGCAGCTGATGGTACACTTATGTTATATAGCAATAAAGATGCCAGCTTGTTTATTTCAGAGAAGTGAAAGTTCATGTGGATGCACTGGAATTCTCACAAATGCATTAGCTAATTTAGAACTACTGATATGGGTTTTTCATCTTTGTGGTGATGGTCTGAGGTTTTAGAAATAATATGAAATATGGTTTTGTGGAATAGCTTAACGGTTGAACCACATGTGCATTTAATCTGCCACAGATTTCACAATTTAATAGATGTGTAGAATAACCACATCAGACACTGATGTCTTCTGGAAATTCCTCTGTCTTTAACCACTTTGATGTCTTATTTATGGTGTGAAAACATGTCAGGTGGATAAATAATACAACAGTAGCGTTTTACCAATATTTTTTATACTGCCGCAGAATAAGCTTAGCGTATCTTATCTTTATTTTATTGATGATGTGATGTTTTGTATTGTCAAACGTACAGCAGAAGTATAAATTTGTACTTCTTTACCTGAAGATTACCACATTAAATTTGACATGAAGAAAATGTGCATGCTTTCATTTCAGTGTCTGCTAAGTGTTTGCGCTACCGCATATAACGGCAAGAAAATTAAAATGGACTGGCTGAGACAGTGCAACGTTGATAACAATTTAAGCAATAACGATAAAATAGTTCACAAAGCCGTTCATAAACTGGTCGTGTGATGTCATTTCCTGGAAGTGGGTGGAAAATTGGGCAATTCTCTTTAGTGTTTGCCCTGTCTACCTTCTCTGCTCTACCTCACCTATATATTAATCCTAAAACCACACAATAGCCCTCCCTTAAATTTGGATGAAAGCAAGCAAATGCTAAACTGAAACGTCGTTATTAATGGAGTAACCGGATCTAAATAAAACGAGGTGAGGTGTGTTGTGGCGAAAGGCTTTGCTTTATTTTGCCGAGCCGAAGCTAGTGAGCTAGCTACCCTTATTAGCTTTGCGGTCTGATCCTTTCCTGGCCCCAAAGACAAATGTCACATTCTCCACTTGCTCTAGAATGTACTATCCAGCCATCTAGCTAGCTGTGTAGCTGTGTTCTGTGTTTTGTCACATTCATCCGGTTGCTTTATGCTTGCTTTTTTATAACTTATCTAACCTAGTTGAATAGCGGAAACAATAGCTAACGGTGACCAGATACCTCTACCTACATATTAACGTTAGCTAGCTAGTTAGTTATCTCATTGTTTCAGATTGTTTTTTGCCATCTTTCACAGCTGACACTTTGCGGATTAACGCATTAGCTTGTTAGCTAATAATATACAGTTTTAGTTTCCTTCACGGTACTTTTAAAAGGTGACAAAATAAGTATTTACATGGCTAGCAACCCGTATCTGTCAAGCTGTTGTATACGTCCCTGCTTTAACCTGTAGATGGCTAGCTAGTTAATGTAATAACGGTAACTATTTACATATACATCATACAAATATACACTGCTCTTCGATTATTTATTCTTATTACACAAGCTCATGATGGCATTTTCTAAGACTTACAATTACATGGTTGTATTATATATGTATATATTTTTAAATATTGTAATTTGTGTTGCCTCTCGGACTCCACATCAACCTTATTCAATTCTCTCTTTGCAGGCAGAGCTTTGCAGTCTTCCTCCACTTAAAACACCCATTCTCTCTCTCCCTTTTCTGCACACACTCATACCCTCTTCTGTGAGACCCCTCTGATAGACTGCAAAGCATCCTCTGTGGCACCCAATCAGCAATCAATCATAATGTCCCAACTTCAGTTCCAGTCTCCTGGCAACCCTATGCCCAGTTCTGCCCCTTTACAGGTGGCCCCACCCCAACCAGGATTCAGCATCCCCTGTCCAACTGGCTCTCTGCCTTCAGAGAGTGCCAGTCACCCGTTAAGAAGCTCTGCTCTGCCCTCAGCTTCGGCCACACCGTTCTGTAACCCTACAGGTGGGTGAAAAGTGTTTTGAAACTTTTGTGTTATTGGTGATGATGGTAGACCTTTAATGATGATAAGTCTCTAAGCAGTTACATAGATTTAATTGCCCAAGTGATCTTAAATGTGCAGCACTTATAATAAAATAGCGTACAATTATTTTGATTCTATTGCAGTAAATAACATGGCAAACCCTAAAGAGAAGACCCCCATGTGTTTGGTGAATGAGTTAGCCCGTTACAACAAGATCCAGCCTGAATACAAGCTGCTCAATGAGCAAGGGCCTGCACACTCCAAGGTAACATGTACAAACACATGCAGAGATAGACCCATCTTCTCTTTTATCTTCTTTTGGTCTTCACTTTAGAGTTTTTCAGTGTTTCAGTTCGCATCACCCAAACTCTCTCTCTTCCCTCTTCCTTTCTTCTTTGCTTGGATGTAGATTTTCTCAGTGCGGTTAACTCTGGGAGATCAGCACTGGGATGCAGAGGGGACCAGCATAAAGAAAGCTCAGCACTCTGCAGCAGCCTGTGCTCTCTCCCAGACCACACTGCCCAAACCCAGCCACAGAGCCCCTCGCCACCAGGGCAGGAACCCAGGTGGGTTCTACAAGGGCCCTGAATGTATGTCCAATACTCACATTCACATCATTTTATCTTCCTGTATTGTGGTTTTCTGATAATCTTAAAACATATTACATTAAAAAGGGATTACCTTTAAATTACCTTCTTTTATATAAATGTTGCATAAATGTTTTCTAGGCAACATATTTGTTATGTAAATACAATATATTTATTATATTCTCTCCTGGTACATGAGGACCAGGGAATATTTGCAGCTCTTCAGCTTGTTTTTGTCTTAGCAGACAGCATGACTCACACTGTGGAGCTGAATGCACTTTGTATGAAGTTGGGGAAGAAGCCCATCTATAAACCTATAGACCCCTACCAAGGGATGAGACCTACATTCAACTATAATATCAGAGCACCGGGCCCTTATGCACGCTCCATGCAACAGTATGTGCCCTGTTTTAACCTGCTACTGCTGAATGTTTAACTTGTGGTTAAAGTTTAGAAAATGTAAGCAGGGTTAACAATAACAGTGAAAATTAAAGCTCAAGCATTTATTAACTGAGGATAACAGACAAATGCTCAGAGGCAGTCAGCCCTACACACACACACACACACACACAGACTTACAAATAATTTGATATCTGATATTTCTTTAATGCATTAAGGTGACAGTAGCTCTGAGCGCAAGCGTTTACATTGGCCCTATGTTTACCTGAACAGGTATTATTACCCATTTCCTCCGGTGGCACCGGTGCTGTATCACATGGAGCTGTCTATTGGAGGGCAGCAGTTCCATGGGAAGGGCCGCACACGGCAGGCTGCCAAACATGACGCGGCTGCAAAAGCTATCAAATCCCTCCAGAAAGAGCCACTGCTCCAGCAGCTAGCTGAGGTAGGCTGCAGTCCAATCTAACGATACAGCCAAGTTACACAAAACCATGCTTCTTGACCATGCATAATCTGTGGCTGATAAATGCAAGTTTAAACTAGTTAGGGCAGTAAGTATTTTTATCAAATGCTTGCTACCAGTAGAGCACCAATTCATATTCAGTAACAACGTAGCGTTTTCACAGTATGTAATTATTGCACTGTTGTCTGTAGATGAAAGAAGAACCTATAGAAGAAAACCTCAACAAATCTGAAATTAGCCAAGTGTTTGAGATTGCACTGAAGCGGAACATGCCTGTGAACTTTGAGGTAGACTCCAGTTTGACCATAAGTGACTCTAGCTATGTAAATGTTGTTCTGTCCTTAGCTTTTGCTGTTTTGGCAAAACAAAGGCAAATAAGATGCATGGCAAAAACCTGTTTTACACGTAGGCTTAAAAAAAAAAAAAAAAAATCATTATATTCTCATCCAGTGAACTGTGCAAGACAGATCAGTAATGATCCAGTCCTTCTGATCAGGTGCTCAAAGAGGCAGGGCCCCCTCATATGAAGAGCTTTGTGGTGAAAGTGATCGTGGGAGAATTCACAGGGGAAGGGGAGGGCAAGAGCAAGAAGATTGCCAAGAAGCTGGCAGCCATGGCTGTGCTTGAGGAGCTACGCAAGCTGCCACAGCTGCCCGTCACGGACAAGATGCCCCCACGCATCAAAAAGAAAACCAAATCCATTATAAAGGTGGTGCTCCCTTTTTTCTGCTCTGACTGAATTAATTATGCGTGTATTACAGTCATTTATGCATGTTGATGTATTTTTAAGTAGAAGTGTCTTTTTCCATTTTAGATTAGAGAAGCTGATTAATTACATAAATTTCCTGTGCTTTCAGCTGCAGACCAGTCCCGAATACGGGCAAGGCATAAATCCAATCAGCAGACTGGCTCAGATCCAGCAAGCTAAGAAAGAGAAGGAGCCGGAATACAGCCTTGTGACTGAGAGAGGGTTACCCCGACGCAGGGAGTTTGTTATGCAGGTGCTAGATCCGGATCCTGTGTCATCAAATTGTCTTTCTATCGGAGGCAAACTCAGTGTAGTATGATGAGTTATTTTTCCAAACAAAAACATTATTGGCAGGTGAGTTTAGGCAGTTAATAAGTCATTTGTCTCTCTGTCAGGTATCTGTCTCTGGGCAGACTGCAGAAGGCATGGGCCCCAGTAAAAAGGTGGCCAAGAGGAATGCTGCAGAGAAGATGCTGGAAATCTTGGGTTTCAAAGTGCCTCAGCCTCAGCCTCCCAAACCAGCATTGAAAACTGATGAGAAGGTGTGGCCAGTAACATTAATCTCTTATCCAAGACCCATCGTCTGGGTTTAGATTTCTTCACAGATTTACTTTTATAACTAATGCAGATTCACATGCTGATAGAAAAAGAAGTGAAGCCAATAAATGTGGAGAAGAATGATGTCACTAAGGCAGTGCTCTCTGGTTACTGGTGTTGGCTGTTGCTTTTCAGTCTATTAAAGGTGAGGTTTTGTCTTTGGTTTCTGTGTTTTCCACAGCCACCTTTGAAGAAACCTGGAGATGGACGCAAAGTGACCTTCTTTGAGCCGAGCTCTGTGGAAGAAGGTGCTCTGGGTGTGTCATCATTTTACTGTAAAAAAAAGTTTACTGTAAAAAAAATTAATGTACTTTTGCATCTCCTAACATCTCCTGCCTCATGTGTTCTTTTCTGTAGCTCCAAAGGAGGAAGACTTCCGGTTGCCCTTCCTCAGTCACCAGCAGCTTCCTGCTGGCATTCTCCCCATGGTGCCCGAAGTGGCACAAGCTGTCGGTGCCAGTCAGGGACCTCATGCCAAGGACTATGGCCGTCCCAACCAGGCCAAGGCCTCACTGACGGCCATGATCGCCAATGAGCTGTTATACGCTGGCACATCTCCCACAGCTGAGGGCATCTTAAAGGGAAGCAAAAACCTGGCACCAAGACCCCATGGACCCCTCACTAGACCATCTGAACAGCTCGCTTACCTAGCCACCGTACAGGGCTTGCAGGTACCAAATTAACATACACACGCCCCTATTCACAAATACGATAAGAGTATCACTCATGTTTTGTACCCATCACAGGTGGAGTATAAAGACTTTCCCAAAAACAACAAGAATGAGTTTGTGTCTCTGATCAACTGCTCCTCTCAGCCGCCTCTTATCAGCCATGGTATTGGGAAGGACGTGGAGTCCTGCCATGATATGGTAAGTCCTGTATGAAATGTGCATTCCTGGTAACTTACTATGCTTTAATCCAGTAGAAGAGGAATTCTCATGTAATGGTTGGTTTGTGGAAGTACCCCTGCTGGTGTGGTGGTGCTAGTGTATTACTGTCGTGTCTTGTGTGTGTCTGTCTGTGAGTGATGTACTTTGCCTGTATATCACAGTAGTCCCCCTTCACCCGTGTCTGGTTTTGGTTTCATGTACCATGTAGTTTTGTTTTCATTCCATGCTTCTCCCTATCTCCACCTCCTTATCAAACACCTCACATGTGTCTTTGTCTATAGCACCTCCCAGTATTTGTCCCATGCTGTGCTTTATTTGTCCTCTGTGTATATGAGTCCAAAGACTTTGTCTTGTACTTTGTTGAGTATTGTCGGTATTTATGTCGGTTCCCCTTTACGTGCTTTTTTTATTACCTTTATTACGACCTTATTACCTAACTTGACCAACTAGTGATTTTGTTTATCATTGCCTTTTGTCTTCAGTCGTGTATTTGTGACTTTTTTTTTTTGAGTTTTTTGAGTTGCTTGTGTTTGTTTTTTGCTTACAACTGCATTTTTACCATGGGCTCTAATAAATCCCACTCCTTCCTGCATCCTGCCACCACATCACACTATTTCTGTTCATAGGCTGCATTTAACATACTCAAGCTGCTTGCAGAGCTGGACCAGCAGTCCAATGATCGCCCAGCCAATGGACCAATCTCTGGGTCAGTGTCTTGGTATACGTCCTACCCTGTTCATTTTTTTCCTAGTACAGAAGGACCTCACTTAATCAGTGACTTATTTAAAAGAAATCAAACACAGTTTGTCTCTTTATATGTTTATTACTGATAATTTAATGACTAATTTAAATACTATATCAATTTAGTAAATAAAATAAAAAAAAAACTCATACTTTTCTATACCTTTGTTTCATCATAGATGCGGTAAACAAGACCTGGAGGGGGACTCGTTGCTCAAACCGGCTAACTCGAGCACCATGGGAAAAAGTCTGGATGGTGCTGTCTAGAATATCTGATTGGTCGTGCCATTTAGGAAACACTAGAGAAAAGACATAAGCAGAGTTCTGAATGGCTACTCTAAAAGCCTTGCTCAACACTGCATCTTTTGAAGAAGTTACAGAAAAAAAATCACAGTTAAACAAGATTGAGAGATTTGAGCTTTTCCTTGATGTTGTTTAATTGTACACGTAGTTGTTTTGCTTCATCATATCCAGTGATGGTTTTGTTTTTGTTTTTTTTTGTTTTGTTTTTTTTGGTTGTCAAAATGCTAAAATGTGAATTATCACTTGAATGGCTTTTTTTTTGTTAAAATGGAGGCATTTTAAAGACATGCTTTTTAAAAAAAAAAAAGTTTCATTATGAGCACGCATATAGGATGTGGTTGGATTGTTGTACTAGAGTTGTGGTGTGCAGTATAAACCCCTTTGGAGAATATCATGAAACTAAGGCAAAAGCTCTCCGTCATCTTGGTTTTTCTCCAGTGCTTTTGAGATGACAACCATAAAAAGACAAAATCCTTATCTTTATTTCCATGTAGGACTGGGAAAATGTTTCGTTAATCTCAGTGTGACGTGTGGTGGTGTCCTGTGATGTCTCCTGTGTGTCAGTGTGTGCATGTGTGTGTGTGTGTGCGTGTGCGCGTGCGTGTATGGGAATGAAACATGGCTCTGAAACATGGAGTGTTTGAATGTCTGGTTCAGACCTGGCTCATAACCTTCTCCTGCAGTCAAGCTGACACATCCCTCCCCTTCAGTGTAAACCCACCCTGTTTTCTGCCAGTTGTTTCTCCTTTTCCTCATGGAATGTAAGTAAAATGTGCCACTGTGCTCTAAAATCAGTCACAAGTCTCTTTAGTCTGTGTCCATAGCAGTAAGCAAGACCAACAGAATAAATAAGAATGGATGAAAGAGAAATTATGGCAAATTATATTTGTAAATGAAATTCCTGTCAGTATTAATGGTATTCTTTACGTAATATAAAGACTTTTATATCATATATACACAATGATGAAAACATATCCTTTTGTAGATTTAGTTGATAACTGAATAATACTGTCCAGAGGCAGCCTGTTTACTGCACATTTTGTATATTAAACCATGTTAACGTTAGATGGACAGTTTGCACAAGAGTAATCAAGAGGATCTTTGAATGGAGGTAAGAGCCACACCAATGTTGGTTGTTGCTCAAATATTCAGTAAACGTTTAAACGTAAAAGACTAAATCTCTAAAATGTTTCCAATCCATAAATGAAAATTGTAACTTGAGAAACTAGCGTGTGTGAGTACCTGATGACTTAGATTGGTGTGTCAAATTCACTTGTATTGTCTCCATAAATACACAATGCCTACAATGTCTCCATAATTACACAATGGCAGTCTCCTAAATATTTAATACCTTAACGATACCTTAACTTTAGTAACTTAAATAACGATACCTTACCTTTAATAACTTCTGTATGGTCAATCATGGCCTCGATGAACAGGAATGTTCGCTGTTGGAACCAGTACTACAGTATATTGACACCACATTGGATTGGATGCCTATGGTAATACCCCGTCAAAACAAACAATAATTTGTCTATTTCATAACCACTTATGTAGATAATAAGATCAAATCTACATTGGTATAACTTGTCTCTTACATTTGGGAGCTTAAAATGATCTAGAACCTTAATGGGGGAACATGGCCTCCACTGGTTGTGTGTGTGCGCGTGTGTGTGTGTATGTGTG
>JAOXYF010000018.1:10524079-10537819 GCA_028565775.1 Sternarchorhynchus goeldii | reverse complement strand
AACTAGAAATGTACCATGTATACCTGCTGTTGTGAACTGATTTCTTCCAATACAATAGACAAAGTGACTTTTTGAGGTATGATCTGTGACATCATTGTAAGAATACTTCTGACTCATAAAATAATGTAATACAATAAAAAATACAAATATTAAAAGGTCTGGGGGCACGTAATCGTCCAGCTTGAATGGGCATGACGCCACCTGTAGTACACAACTCGAAAATATGCTTCACAAACAACACAGTTTAGCTATTCCATAGCCCAAGGAAATCCAAACTTTCAACTAAACAGCTTATTTTAAAGAAACCTAGTTTCTGACTAACAAAGTGATAAGCTCTTAATTCACAGTGGATGAAAGGGAATTAATAATTGAATCACTTTTTAGACCGTTTTCTGATGGAATAACATTGTTCGGGTGCGTGCGCACGCACGTACATGTGCATTTGTGTATGCTTGCACTCTTGGGAATGTGTGCATGAGGTCTAATGTCACTGCATTGCCTACAGTTTTGTTTTTCTGCATGAATAGACTGTAGCCATGAGAATTAATCAACCTTTTTGAAATATTTCAGCACCACTGCACAATACATACCAGGTAAGCGAACAGAAGAGCTTTCCACTACATAAGCAGAGCGCTACTCATTAAACCATGAAGTGATATTCACATGTGGTCATGTCAGTAAATATTAATGTTTTATACAGCCGAACACAAATTCAGAACTTCACTCTCCTTACAAAGCTCACTGGTATTATCACTTATCATTGGCATTTGCTTTCTCCTTTAGGACAGTTACAATAACTTTTACCTGTGATGCCCTCATCTGAAATTGCACAAAACGTGTTAGACTGGGAGTGTAATGCCGTCATACTTCCCCTCCAACCGCTCTTTAATGTTCTTCCTGGCGCTCTGGGTAACGCTGGATGTCAAAGTGAAGCTTGTTAGGTTTTTGCCTCTGTTCTGACTGACACAGAGTAACCCCGGGGGTTGACCAGAAATTAGTTTAGCCCTCAGTATGTCTCGTTGCAGGATCCTGGAGAACAAATTCACAACATACAGGTGTCAGGAAGACACTCTAAAGTGTCAGGAAGACACTCTAAAGTTTACTAACAATATTGTAAGTTTAAATAGAAGAAAATGGTGATGTGGGGTAAAATGATGGGGTGAGAAATTCCAAGAAGTGGCTTCCACAGATAAGATGTTTAGATGACGTTCGGGCTTGGGCCAGTCCGACCGTCAGAAAGGAAGGGGGGTTTGGACACGCTTAAAAAAGGACAAGATAGCTGCCATTTGGACTGGGACTGCCAGATAGTCTAAACAGAGAGAGACATTTAATTCAGAATGAAACATGGATCATTAAATTCCCTTACAAAGCTGGATGTCAAAACATGAGACAGGGTTGCCCTGGAAGGGATGGGCCATGTGTCAGTGAAGGGTACAGGTCAGATGGCACTCGTGGGTAATGTTATTGCAACCAGGCGCGCAACATAGTTGGACTGCTGTCACGGTAATGACCACACCTGTCCAGGTATACTATACATAGTTTCTTTAACTTAGGAACTGGAATTGCATATAGTGGCTGTCATAGGTGGGTTCTGAGGACAAAACAATATAAAATAATAGGCATTTAAACTAAAACCATTTTATATTCATCTTTAAATCTGTTATATAAATTTAGAATGTAATATAAATTTATTTGGTCACCAAATGTGGCACCTATTTGCATCATTTTAATTTGGCATAACGTACATAAAGTATAAAATGAAACTTTCCTACTGTTTAAAAGAAAAGGATGCACTGACCACTGACAACTGAAGTTATTTTTGTTATTGGTATTTTTATACCATTGTAAATATGCTAACAGGCTAGCGTTTAGAGTTCAGACCTTCTGTGGTTAGATGGTGAAATGCAGTGTGTTTAACAATACAAGGTATTTGCTTGGACATGTATGTGACCCAGTGACATGTTTGTCTGTCCATTCTGCTGGACAGAGGACAGAAAGCTGAAGAACTGGACAGTCTGACCTAACACCAGACAATTGGCCCTGCTATGTAAGAACGAACACTATATTTATAACAATGTTGCATGAGTTATTGCTCATTCAGTAGTATAATAATGGGAAGCTCCATGAATCAAATATTCTGAGCGTGGGCTACTACTTCACAGACCATTAATATACCCAACTGCTGTAGCTTGGAGGTGATTCGGTTGCTTTTCTTTATGGATTTTCTTTATTTTATTTCCTTTGTGTGTACTGGAACAACACAAAAAAACCAGAAAAAAGGCAAATTTGACATAATTTCACACAAAACTCCAAAAATGGGCTGGCCTGGCCACCCTTTGTGGGTAACTTTGTTTCAAGCATGTGATGTGAGCAATGTAAACATCACACCTGCATGAACACATTTGAATGAAGCGCTATGGCAGGAGACCAAGGAGGACCTCAGTGCTGACGCAGAGACATAAAAAAGCTAGACTGCAGTTTGCTAAAATGTACATGAGTAAGTCAAAACCCATCTGGGAAAACATCTTGTAGACGGATGAGACCAAGATAGAGCATTTTGGCAAAGATCATTATTCTATTGTTTACCGAAAATGGAATGAGGCCTACAAAGAAAAGAACACAGTACCTTCAGTCAAAGATGATGGAGGCTCAGAGATGTTTTAGGGTTGTTTTGCTGCCTCTGGCATTGGGTGCCTTGACTGGGTGCATGGCATCATGAAATTTGAAGATTACCAAAGGATTTTGGGTCTCAATGTAGGGCCCTGTGTCAGAAAGCTGGGTTTGTGTCCTAGGTCATAGGTCTGACCTCAAACATATTTCAAAAAGCATTCTGAAGTGACCAGTAATGAGTCTAGATCTAAATCCCACTGAACACCTATGGAGAGGATCTTAATATTGGTGTTGGAGGCACACTTTAAATATGAGAGACCTGTTTGCAAAAGAAGAGTAGTTTAAAATTCCAGTTGAGAGATGTAAGAAGCTTATTGACAGTTATAAGAAGCAATTGATTTCATTCTTTCCAAAGGGTGTGCAACCAAATATTAAGTTGAAGGTGCCAATAATTTTGTCAGGCTTGTTTTGCGTGAAATTATGTCAGTTTTACCTTTTTTCCACATTTTTTTGTATTTCCACTACACACAAAGGAAATAAAAAACACATAAAAACACGTGTAAACACGTTTTGCATAAAAACACGTGTAATTTCAATAATTTTCTGGGAAAAATACTTCATTTCCTAGAAAATTTTCAAGGATGCCAACACTTTCGGCCATGACTGTATGTTAGCTACGGCTAGAGTGGTGAGCGAGTGGATTGGGTGGTCAGGCTGCTTAGAGCCATGCAAGGCAGTGCATGTGAGAAAGAGGCAGGTGTTGCCAGAGGCTGTGTGGAGATCCATGAAGACTTGAAGCAGGACAGGTATGTCGGTTTCCTGGTGTGCTCTGTAGAAGCCTACTATAGATACATTGTGTACTGCAACCGATTCATCCAAAGAAAGCACTGCGCTATATTTGCCACTAGAGGGCAGAGAGTGACCATTCTATGATATGCTGGTATTTGGCTATATATTTATGCAGTGGATATTTACTGTACTCCTTGTACTCCCTACAGTTCTGTCTAAGATCGAGACTTGCATCCAAGAATATCAGTAACATGTTAATGGAGTCAAATTTTCTGGCAGTTGAACTGTGATGCTCCTCGTGTGTCTTTGCAGTGGCTTAACAATGTCTTGCAGCTTGTAATACTTCAAGGTCCTGCAAGCCTTGTTAATGAAAATGCAAAATTAAAAGCAAATAAAAGCCCAAAGAAACACTGGAGATTCAGTGCACATTTTCTTCTCAGCACCAGGATATTTTCTGTTTGTTGACAAAACTGTGATAGTCTGTGATTGAAGGCTTGTCCTTTAATTTTGAACAGAAATGTTTGTTTTATAGAACATTTTTGCCCTCAGGCTTTAGACTACTCTAATGGTTCTTTGAACATTCTGTGTTCTGTTAGCAGTAAAAAAAAAGTATAACGAATGGGATAATGAAGGAAAAAAATCTTGCAGAACTGCTTTGAGCATGTAGCTGTTGGATCTTCATAATCACTGCCCATGGGTATGTAAAAGGCATGATCTGTGCTTTCTGATTCTCTCTGAGGAGATTGTCTCTGCAGTAAGAGGCAGTGGGGAACCTCTGGTTGCAGAGGGGTGTGGAGGCACATTTGCTGCCCAGATTCCTGCTTGTGCTCCACTATGCATACCTTTCTCTAGATCTAACACACACAGACACACATAAACACGCACACTCACACATACACAAGCTCTGCCCAGTCTAGCACGCACCACGCTCTGTTAGGCAAACCATTCAGAAATGTGTGTGTGTGTGTGTTATCTTCTAGTTAATGTTTATGTAGGGACATGTATAATAACAACGTTTTTGGAGTGTGAAGTTTTTGTACGCTGCTTCTTGAGCAAACGGAAGAACACTGTTTATATACACAGACAGTATAGAAATAAACAGTCAGCAACACCTTTGATCGTTTGTATCGTGTTATTTGATGGTAAGCCATAGGGGGGGGGATGTTATTTTTTTACTGAAATGAAAAAAGAAGGACATTTTGACACATTTTCAGTTCCCTTTTTCGTTACAAGACAAAGTATCATCACATACAGAACAAGATAACGTCTCCAGAGGTACAACATGCTTCAAACAACATAACACACATACAGAAAGAATGGCATAGAAAGTCAACAGGTAGAAAGTGTACAAAACACGAAGCCTTTTAGACCTACAAACAACGACATAGAAGAGTTGAGGGGGAGGGGAAGGGTGTAAACAGTTCTCTCTTTTCTGTTTTTGTTAAATTCCCTGGAAATGAAATGGATATATTTTTCTTGTTCTCTATTATTTAAATGCATGTTTCTGTTGCCTATTTTTACTACTTTTTCGATTTTACAGTTTTGTAAGAAAAAAGAAAAACAAAACGAGTGGTCAGTTGATTGTGCTTTTCTGGTTGAACCCTGACACAAACAAACTCAAACTCTCATGAGAGCTTTTATAAAACAATATAATAAATTCTATTTAAATTAAATTCATTTAAATTCTAAGCTTTGTATTTTGAATGAGAGTTGAAATCAGAGAATAAAATGAAGATAAACACAAGTGGACATTTACATGTTGGTATACGATGTAAAACAAGATTATTATTCTAACACATTTGTCCATAAGGGGAAAAAGCATATTTTGTCCAAGGAAACTTTAAGATTTCTAAATGTTTCATTATAAATTTCCTGCTCCATTTGTGAACATCAGAAATGAACACCCCATGACTTGCCAATAACACACTGACATTAGTCATACTCAAATGATTGATTGTCATCACCGTTTGTTCTTTTAAACATTTTCACAATTAAAATACTGATGCACTTTATCTGGCAAAGGTCTGAAAATGTCATTAGAGGAATTAAAAAAAAAATCTGTATGAATGTCCCCTTCTGAATTCATCTTAACTACAACATAAAACAAAGCACTGGATCTGACAGAGCAACAAGCATGGATTACATAACAGCCTATTCCAAATTTATCATGCCTGATCTGATGCTTTTACCATTGAATGTCTAAAATGACTTTAGAACCTCTGAGACAGCAGATCCTTCTCGGATATTTTTTGATAAGTGTACATAGAACATACTAGAAATTAAATGGATACCTTATTCGAATTCAGTCTAATAGGAACCTCTTAAATCTATATTTAAGACAAGGGATCTTCACATACCAGTTGGATTTCACTGCCTTCTAATACGTTAAACAGTGCACATGTACATGACTGCTATCACAGACTAGTCTGCTTGACTAAACACAAAAAGGAAATCTATCTCTGTTCCTCCTTTCTTTTGTTCGCTGTCTACACACACCCTGTCTCTTGCCAGCATTGCTATTCAATTCACACTCCTGCTTTGCTGAATCGCTGAGACGGAGATGGTAGCAGGCATGTAAACAACTTCCTGAAGATGTGGAATTTTGCTGTCCCTTTTTCTACATCCTCACTGCTCGAGTGTGTGTGTGTGTGTGTGTGTGTGTGTGTGTGTGTGTGTGTGAACATGTTTCAGCTTTACCCAACCCTCTCTACCCTTATTTCTACTTGGATATGCACATTGACAAGGGCTTGTGGTCACCATGGAAACTGGTTGTAGCCATCACCAGAACATCTTATACATACCTGAGTATCGATGCTGCATGTGTGCATGAATGTTTCTGTGTTTTTGTGTTGGAAATAGGGGCTGGGGAAATTCACGTCCCTCAGTGTTTATGTTAATGCTGTATGAGCAGTGACCATATCTGTAATACCTAAAGATTAGCTTATTTTTAGATATGTTCGAAATAATTTGAGGTAAATATGGGTATGTACATAATGTGTGGCCACATTGCTACTTCACTAGTTTCTCTTCTCCAACCAACAGCACTTGCAACAACACTGATAGTGACTAGACATGGTATTTTTGATCACCAGTCATTGCTTTTATGGTTCATCTGTGCTAAATAAAATTATGATATGAACATAATTAGGGAAAGCATAATACAAATCAGAATGGGTATCCTCTGTATAAATGTCACTGATGCTAATAACATAATAGACCGGCACAACAATTTTTTAAAGATAATGTTTGTATAAAAATAAGTCAGTCCTTCTGTTTATGTATGCATTCGAGTTTGTTGTGTGCAGGAATGTCAGTGATCATATACACACATAAAGCCAGCTTTCCTCACACTCACACAATCGCATTCATACTTTATAGACATCCATACTTGCAATTAAGTAAGGCCAGTTCAGTTTCTTAAGGGAGAGGGGGAGGGGTGCACTAGTAAACAGGCTATAACATTAACTTGAAAGTGGGCTGTGGATATTGGCTAGTAGGGCAGTAAATGACTGTCCCTTTGATTTACTTTACAGACCTGATCTCTGTTGAGTTTTCCATTCCAACCTGATTAAGCTTTAACAAAACTACTTCTGTCAGATTCTGGCAAAAGTCAAATCTGCTTCAGCTCATCCTGTGGTATGCCACTGAAGGCCGGTTAACACAAGCACAGGTTTGCCTGTAAAAGGGAAGAGACAGGAAGAGAGATGGACTGTGGTACATCTTCAAAGTTCTGTTTTCTTCAGCAGCACAACCGGTTTCCCAGCAAGGCCTCTTGGGGCGGCCTCCTGGTTTGGCTGAGTCAGAGGTCTCTAAAGTGATGATGCCCTATGCATTCCAGTTCCTTTGCCTCTGTTTCTGCTCTGGCTCCCTTGACAACAACCACACATGATTCAAAGCCTCAGAGATTTTCATCAAAGGTTTTTGAATGGCCTTGTTCCCCTTTACATCTACGTGAGGCATCCAGCACCACATGGTTCTCATGGCTTGAGCTAGGAGTGCTTCCCAGTGGGAACAGGCAGTTCTGACCCAACAGCCTCTGTGCAGCCTCCAGGTGGTTGGTACCCCCCTGGTAGCCACTATTGAGGTGAGGCTTTTTGCCCAGGCCGCTGAATAGGTGATCCGATGGACAGCTTTCGCGTAGATGCTCTTCATCATCTGTGTCAGCATCAATGTACCTGCTGATAGAGGCGTCATGGAACGTGAATACAGTGGGTGTGAGCGCAACTCCTTCAGGTGTCTTAGGTGGAGTCCTGCTGCTGGCTGTAGTATAGATAGATACCTCAGGACTGAGGAGGGAGCGATCTGAGGGAGCTGAACTGTCTGAGAGAAGGCCACTAGCAGGACTGCTCTCCCCATAACCACGATAATTCATCCTAAGGGAACGTGTTTTCAGAAGATTTACACCATGTTGGTGTGGACCTTCCTTGTCAAGAGGCTTTGCAGCAGAGCATGGTGGAGTAAGCATGGTCTCATGCTCCATAGTTGTCTGAAGGCTCGGGTTGGCACTGACCCGTCCTAAAAAGCACGACCCTGGACTGTGTGAGAAACGAGGGCCCTCTGGAAAGGACAAGCCCCCTGCTGGACTGTAGGGGAATCGCGGGTTCTCTTGGAAGTCTGTAGCACAGCTTATGTAACTGTCAATGCTAGACAGGCTTTTCATGTCCAGCACACAGCCCTGTACGTCGGTCCTTTGACCAGGCAAGGTGCCCAGCTCAATCTCATCCCTTCTGCCACCTGCACGGGATGAGCTCCTGTCTTTGGTGTTGAGGTTGGGCTGTGACTGGGTCTTGGTCATCTGGTTGTACATTTCCTCCAGTTTCTGTGCATTGAGCCTCTGAGGACTGGAGGGCCTGGCCTTGCCCGGTGAACCCTGCTCAGGATTGAAGGAGCGATTGGAGCTGGTATCAGATGGAGCTCGCTTGGATGACCACTTCCAGCGACTAGGTGAGAGATGGTTGTCCTGAGGCTTCTCACCTTTCTCCATCACCACCACATCAAGAAGCTCTGCACCACGGGAAAATGCATCCCTAATATTCATGGAAACTATACTGCCGTTGCGCTTGGCCCGTTCTAGAGCCTCACGTCTCTTGATGGCTTTTTCCTGTCTCTTCTGTTCTTTATAGAACTCAGAGAAGTTGTTTACGATGATGGGAATGGGGAGGGCAATGACCAGCACTCCAGCAATGCAGCAGAGTCCACCAACAATTTTGCCTAACAATGTCTTTGGATAAATGTCCCCATATCCCACAGTGGTCATGGTAATAGTAGCCCACCAAAAGGAGGCAGGGATGCTCTTAAATTTTGTATCATCTTCATCTTTCTCAGCAAAAAAGACCAAGCTAGAGAAGATCATGATGCCCATGGCTAGGAAGAGGATTAGCAAACCCAGTTCATTGTAACTGCGACGTAATGTGAAGCCCAATGACTGTAGGCCAGTTGAGTGACGAGCTAATTTAAGGATTCTCAAAATTCGCATTATTCGAAAGATCTGCACCACTCGCCGCACATTCTGGAACTGCAGCACACTCTTGTTGGACTCAGTCAGGAAGATGGTGACATAGTATGGAAGGATGGCTAACAGATCAATAACATTAAGTGGACCTTTGAAAAACTTCCATTTATTGGGTGCAGAGAGGAAGCGAAGGAGATACTCCATGGTAAACCAGGCAATGCATACAGCTTCGACATGGGCCAGCTGAGGGTTGTCTGTGCTCTGACCAAACTCATCAATGTCTTGCAGTTCTGGGAGGGTGTTGAGAGACAGGGCAATAGTAGACAGTACAATGAACAATATGGAGATGATGGCCAATATCTGTGAATAAGAAGCATACAAAATACACAATTAGTGAAAGACAAATAGATAGTTTTCACTCAAAAATGACTTTTCTCAAATAATTTGCCTATTTTTTTTTTACCTGAAGTTAATATGAACTTTGTGTTTGTAGCACAACTAATCAACTGGAATGAACTGGTAAGATGTTTTGTTATGTGGACTATATTTGCTATCAATACTATCATCAATCAGTCAAACAGCAAGTAACTGCACTGGTAGTTGTTTAAAACATTTAGTATAAACATCATAAAACAATGCACAAAATAACATTAGAAGAAAGACATTTTTATTGATTGAATATTTGTATATATGTATTCCTTCATAATCAGGTGAGTTCATGAAGCTGACAAACTAATAAAGATCTTTGCTTTTTTCTTGATGTGCTTTTAATTAATTAAGTTTCTTGGCATCAATTACCACCTGATATGAATTAGTAATTTTTCTTATTAAAAAGGAAAACCATAACCAGTGGTGTAATTAGGATATTCTGAGTCCCAGTGCAAAAAAGAACATTTAACACGCTACTTTACTTACTATTTTTATGTCTGAGCTGTCGATGCTCTTAAGACATCCACTCGTTCAGTGGATAGTTGTGCAACATGCCTTGTATGATGTGATATCATAAAAGTCTATTTATAATACGCAGTCTTTAAAGTCTTTTCTATCTTTTGAAGTAAGCATCCAGTTTAGCTGTTGCAACGTTATCAATAATGAATATTTCACGCTTGAAAGATTAGTGTAAGAAACATTTGATCAGTGTATATCATTAATGAGATGTATTCTAAATAAGAGGGGTATAAATAATGTGTTTTAAACAGTGTATGTTTAGACAGGCTGGTGAAGGATATGGTTAATGTAAAGGATCCATTTGTAAATTATAGATGCATAGTTGATGTGATGGAAAGGACCCCACTGTAACTGTAGTGTGATTGACCTTCCCAACCCCATCACTTTCTTGTTATGTCTTGTTATGAAATTAACAAGAACATTTAAGTATTTTCATATTACATATATTCTTCTGTATTTGTTCACATGCTAAGTAAAACCAGTGTAAATATTCTAAACAACTAACAATTCTAACTAACAATCAAATCATCTTAAATCTGACTCCTAATCTAAAACTAGAGTATAGACAAGTTTTTAATGAAAGCCTGGCTTTAAGTGTGATGGGTTCATAAGAATCAAGGAAGAACCACATAAAACCAGCGATTGTTCCTAGATGAAGAGTAGAGCAGCAAATCACTCCCCTGCACAATCCACACACACACACACACACACACACACACACACACACACACACACACACACACACACACACACACACAAAGAATCAGTTGCTCATGATCATGTCCAAATGTTCTTCCACACTAAGAAAGAGAGGACTTAGCCCAGATGCCACTCAGCCGCCAGCGCATAGCCACCTCCAATCAGAGGGGTACACTGTTGCCATGACACTGCAGCAGATGTGAATTATGATTCTATCTGTTTATCTCTCTTTCTTTCATTCACTATCTTTCTTTCATATACTGTGCATTTTTCTCTCACACCGATTCCAACTAAATAACTACAGTGTAGAGATATTACAAACTGTAGTGGTAGTAAGACATTGGAGGAGGATATTTTGGCCAGAGGTTCATCAAGAGGTGTGCAAACAAAGTGCTTCTGAATTTGTAGGAGGAACCAGCTTGTATTTGAAAAAGTATATCCATTCCATGAAGTTTTAAAGTTCTAAGGGTCTATAACAGTTTTTTTTTCTTTTTCAAAGACAAGCATCCTTAAAAAGTGCATGTAGTCTCTGCATTATCTTGCAAAGGATCAACTGTCATCCATCATTTCTCCTCATGCCTTTCTGCAGGAGTTGTCTACTTTTTTAGCAAGAGATCAACTTTACATTGGAGAAACCAAGAGAAGCCTTGCTGATTGGTTTGTTTGGACCATCAGAACTAAGAGTTTGTCATTTCCTGCAGCAAAGCATTTTAATACTAATGGACACTGCATTAATAGCATATCGATTTGCACTGCCAGTTGTTGCTATGGCAGCAATGGAATTAGGAAATTCAAAGAAAAGAACTGATCTACACTCTTAGAACTTTAGAACCCCATGTAACAAATGTTATGATTGAAATGTTATGATTTCCCCCTGTCTGAAACATCCTGTTTCTCTGGAAACTTTGTGTATTTGTGTACTTCACTATGGTTTTGAATCTTTCTTTCTTTTTCTTTCTTTCTCTCTCTCTCTCTGTCATATATATATATTTATTGCCACCAGTTCTATCTGGAGCTACTACAACACATAATGATGCAACATTATGTAAATGTATATAAAATACAAATCAGGCAGTAAACAGTCTTTCTGTTGTACTGTGCATACGTTTTTCCTTTAATTACAGTGCAGTGATTTGGCCCACTGTCTCCAACTTACATCTGAACTGATTGAGCCACTCCACCCCTTGATAGAGAGGCAGAATTTAGCTATTCGTGACCATGTTCCAATAAATCTTGTTGATCAAAGTAATTATTTAGTATTACTACACAAATTCCTTAGTGCAAATGGTGGCCTGTCGTCCTTTATTTCAAGACAAAGACAAATAGAATGGAAAGAGCAGAGAGCAAAGGGTCCCAGGAGAGAATGACAAAACTGTCCAAAAATTATGATGCATACATCTAGTAAAATTTGAGAAAAAAAAAAAATATATAATACGTAAGAAAATAATATTGTGACATTGTGAAATGAAATATTTTCTTTAGATTCATTCTTTTAAATATTTTTTATTGTGTAATTTAGGTTGGGGTTAGGTTTATGGTTACGTTTTGGTCATGCAAATGGTTTTTAGGTAAATGTTAAGTTTTTGGGTCATGTTAATGGTTGTTAAACAGACATTAAGCTTAGGTTTAGAATCGTCAATTAATGTTAGGTAGATATTAATCTTAGGTTTAGGATCATGGCAATTATTGTTAGGTAGATCTTAATTTTAGGTTTAGGATCTTGCTAACGATTGTTTTTAGGTGTCACAATGCAGAGAACCCCCCTACTGTTGTGGCTGCAGCAAAGCACATGGATGTTTTGCTATTGTTTTCATGTTTTGTTTACATTGCCCATGCTTTCCTCAGGTGGTGGGCATTATCCACTGATTAGCTCACCACCTGAGGATCATTATGTGTATATGTTGTTCCTTATTTAAAAGCCCAGTTTGTTCAGCCCTTGTGGGTGTTTAAAGTCACTGGACCTCTTTTGTTATAGTTATGCCTTTCCAGTTCAGTCACAGTGTTTACAACAACATGGTTTATTTTCTTGCAAGGAAGTTATGTGTGTGTGTGTGTGTATATATATATATATATATGTGTGTGTGTGTGTGTATGCTGAAGAAAGGCTCATGCTCCTCTTTCGTCATCCTAGGCCCTTTTCCTGCTGCTCTCCAGTAGGAACTCTTCCCTTGACCTTGTCCATTGACATTCCATTGCCTCTGACCCGTTGCCGCGGCAACTATTTGTGTGCTCAGTATGACCTGGTCTTCTGGAGATGCCTGCTTGGAGAAAAGTGGGAAGTTCCTTTCCTCTAAAAATCCCTGTCTTCCACTGCACCTCTTTATCCTTGCTTGAATCCAAAGAACTGTGTGTGTGAGAGAATCTGTCTGATGTAATGGGCTCTTCCACAGTGGGGTGGACTGGGATGGAAGGGGTTTCACTCTCATGCTTTTAGACTGTGATCACAGTAATCATCTGGGATCTGTCTCCTGCTAATAATACTATTTGAATCTCTCTTTTTACAGACTTCATGCTGGAAACACATTGACAGACATGGATTGGTAGTGATTTAAATTATCTTAAATTAAGAAGACTAACAAATTGAGCTTGTGATTTAATTTAACCATACCAATGAGACTGCATTCATTCAATATTGATCTCAAATGGACAGTTGAGATCTAAATTGTAAGGGAATGCAGTACTGTATTCAGTACTATTGTGCAGGGCAATTTGTGTGTGTGTTGTTATTCTAGCCTGCTTCCAAGTCCTTCTGAAAGTGACACTGTCTCCATGGTTACTGGAGAAGACCATGTCTTCAACATTTTCCACAAAATGATTGCATGACAACAAGTACACACGATCACATACAAGTACATACACACATACGAGTACACACGATCACATACGAGTACACACGATCACATACACACATACGAGTACATACACACATACGAGTACACACAATCACATACGAGTACACACGATCACATACACACATACGAGTACACATGATCACATACACACATACGAGTACATACACACACACACGAGAACACACATACGAGTACATACACACATACGAGTACACATGATCACATACACACATACGAGTACACACGATCACATACACACATACGAGTACATACACACATACGAGTACACACGATTACATACACACATACGAGTACACACGATCACATACACACATACGAGTACATACACACATACGAGTACACACGATCACATACACACATACGAGTACA
>JAOXYF010000018.1:10502821-10523979 GCA_028565775.1 Sternarchorhynchus goeldii | reverse complement strand
TACGAGTACATACACACATACGAGTACACACGATCACATACACACATACGAGTACATACACACATACGAGTACACACACGATCACATACACACATACGAGTACATACACACATACGAGTACACACGATCACATACACACATACGAGTACATACACACATACGAGTACACGTGATCACATACATACGAGTATACAGGATCACATAAGAGTACACACGACCACACACACATACAAGTACATACACACATACGCAGATTCTCAGAGATGCCAGCCCCAGTCCAGTATTAAATAACAGACATGTGTAAAGTTAGGGCAATGTTCTTCCATAATCTCTCATTTTTATTCATCTTTCATGGAGACTGCAACCTCTGTTGGACAGGGTGCTTCAGCTGGGCTTGGTAGCCCTTTGAGACGTGGACCAAATAACCAGCTGTAGCTCCACCCACTCGGCCAGCTGACCTAAGGGATTGGTCCATGGCCCTGTCACATTTTCTCATACATTATTCATATGTCTGAGTGTAGGGGGAGAATCCTGTCTCAGTGTCTATATTTAAACCTGCTCAGACAGTGACAGTGCTATTTATAGCATCGCCAAGGGGACTACAGTTGACTAGAGGAGTGTCTTTCAGAGTGCACACACACACACACACACAGACACAAAGAGGCAGAAACAAACCGTTGTTTTTATGTAGGTTCCTCTATAACTGACCATATTTATCAAATAATGTTACCATGGTTGTACGTTTTATAATGAACATGATTCCAACTTGTAATTTGTTAATGTGTGTGTGTGTGTGTGTGTGCGCGCACACGCATTTGAGCGTGTATGTATGTATGTATGTATGTAGAGTGGCATAGCAGACACAAAAACTCTTCATTCCAATCAAAAGTCCCCAAGCAGACACTGATTATGACACATTCTCAAGGAAGTAAAATCAATGCAGTCAACAATGCAATCACGGTCTTATTCACATACTAAAACCTCTCTTCTTTGGAAGTCACTTGAATGTAAGATTTGAAAATCACTTGAATGTGAAAGTTACAAATGTGAAGGTATTATACACGTTTACTAAATTACTTTTCAGTATAAACTGCGCAAATACACAATGACATATGCAGAGTATTTAAGAAATACACCTTACACCCCCCCAACACACTACCCCACTGCCAAAGCTAATCCTGGCAGAGACAGCTGTGCGTCCAAGCATCGCACAAGACATGGTTGCTATGGTGACAATGACGACAGGCTTTTTAGCATTGCAGAAATGGTAGAGAGAGAAGAATGCATAGTGATGTATGTGTGTGTGTGTGTGTGGGTGAGACGTTTGTGAGGGTGCGTTTGTGCACGTGTGTGTGTGTAAGAGAAGGGCAATGGTGGCCTTAATAAAAGCATTTACAAGAGCAAAACCGTAACAAACTAAAACACAGTCTAGGCAGGAGTGTTTTATACTGATAACACGAAGATAATCACATGAAAGCAGTACTATAGGACCCTAAAATTACAAAGAGTAAATTGCTGCTTGAAACATGAGCCTTTTGGTGGAGACCTGGGTTAAAGTTATTCTACTTCATAATCCCCACACTGACTTAAAACACCTTCCTCCTTCCTTGTGTGATATTTCTTTCCACCTGGCCTTCACTCTCCTAACACCCAGAGAAACTTCCAACTCCTCCCTGCTTCCAAAGACGGCGTCCGTGCTTCAGTTGGCCTTGCGTGTGCAGTTGTTTATGGCCGTTTGCAGTGCTTATGGTGACTGAAGAGCTACCTGTCACAATTAAACTGACAGACCAGCTTGAAGAAATAAAATGAGATGACATTGTGGGAATATATTTTCCGCAGTCCCTTCATTTTCTGCAGTCTCTTCACTATCACTGTCAATGTCAGTGCTTTACTGCTTATTGCTACTGCTGATGACATAGAAATGAACAATGAAATCAATAGACTGAAAAAAATAATGGACTTTCTAACAGTCTAATATAGAGAAAGGCTTTAAACAAGCAGATTATTTTTGCATTTCCAATATGTAAGGATTGGTTATAGGCATCTTTATGATGAAAATATTAATATGTTTGATTGATTTGTGTATTGAACAATCGTTTGTGGCGCATTCCTTACAGATAATTTTCTAAGACATTCTTTCATTTTTACTTGATGAATACAAATTCACCCAATCCTAAAAAATCATAAGAGGATCAGTGTTAGGCAGAAAGGCAAGGTTTTAATGAAAATTAAAAAAAAAAACTTTAGTAGCAAATGGAGTACCATGTCAGTCTGTGACGTGTTGTACCATGTCAGTCTGTGACATGTCAGTCTATGATGTGTTGGACCATGTCGGTCTGTGACATACTGTACCATGTCAGTCTGTAAAGTGCTGTACCATGTCAGTCTGTAAAGTGCTGTACCACACTTTTATCATTTCATTAGCTCCCTCTACAACTTTCTCAGATTTTCAGCTCACACTAGCCAAGATTTCTAATTTAACAATGCTCTTCACACACAGAGTCCATTTAGCTTCCAGACATCAAAGACATGATCTGAATTCTGTGTCATTCCATGAGCTCAATGCGATAGGTCAAATCTGATCGAAAGGGTTTAGCACTCTTGCTAAATGTACTAAGCATACATTAACATCATTATGAGTAAAATGTCTACATCAGAAGCACTCAGCAGTACTGTGGTTCTCCAGGACTGAAGTATAATACCCTAAGATGGCATTAGGTATTACACCTAAACATATAAACTAAATGCTTTACACAAGCCTCACATGAAAATCACAGTTTAGAAATAACTAAACGAGGGAAATAAACATTGATTAACACAGATGCAGAATTTAGATGGAGATGCAGGATCATTTGATTCCACATCCCTAGCGGTCTCTTTGTTTAGCAATATCTGACTTGTACAGAGGAATTTTCCTATATTTGTCATTGCAAATATAGGTTTCATTAAATAAATTCAATTCAAGATCAAGATCAGATTTTCTTTCATGAAATAATTAATATCAAACTAACTTTACAGCACACCAAAAGCAAATAACAATGGGATTCCTCTTATTTCTATTTTTGCCATTTTCTTTACTGTACTTATCATGGAAACTAATGCTAGTTTGCATATGTCAACAAGATGTTTTGTCCCCCAAGACATGAAAGGTGAACAAATTCTGAGGACTAAGGCAAATACAATGTCAAACATCTGTCTTTATTTTCATCAGCTGCTGGTGCAGAATTTCACTTGATGTTCTTCATTTCAGAAAGGTTTATACAGTACTTGGTATATAGGTATGTATCAATAAATGTCTGGACCTGTAAGGCAGTTTCTTAGTCTGCATTAAACCCTGTGTCACCACAGATCTTGAACCTCACCACAACACTCACTGAATTTGAAGACCTCAACAGCAAAGTCTTACTTGGGCACAGACAAGCAAAACATTGCAAGTTTCATTATTCACTCTGCACATGTTACACAGTCTTACTTCAGCACCGAAACACAAGCCATCTCTCTGGAAACCAATGTAGTTCACCATGGCAACAGCAACTCGGGTGCCGATGGTAGAGGTGAATGGGTATGCAGTGATTAAGGGTGTGAGCATTCATAGGTTAGTGTATTCATACATCCGTAGTTTCAAAGTTTGTCAGCATTTACATCAATCCAATGACGTCTGCTTGATCTAAACGCCATAGGCTATAATTTTCCAGGACAGAGTTTGATCATTAGGAATTCAACCACTAACCCATTTGCAGATAGTGATCTGAGGAACAAACTTAATATAAGTCCTTTTACTCCTCATCTTAGGCCCAAATCACTGATTCTGAATATCCAAATGTGCACTTATGTGCTCCTGTGTTAGTGGACAAATGACAGAGGGAGAGATGTAAAGAGAGAGGGGTTTTTTTTTTTGCAAGGCTGACCGATTTATCCATCTACATCTACTGGTGGATAGCTTTGCAGTGCAGATCCCCCTAGACGCTCCCAGTCGCATTTTATTACTGCAACCTACGCTGGGGCACCTGAAACCTAATTACAGCCCTCTCTATTCATTAGTGTCTATGGCTATGATTGTCTAGCTTCCAAAACCATAACAATCACATTAGAATTTCAGATTAAGTATTTATTAAGCTCATTTAGAAGTATATATTTAGTAAAAAAAAAAAAAAGACAGGGCCCAAGCATTAAATTATAATTTACCAACAAATAAGATTATTATTCAACATTCTCACTACAACTACTCACTGCCCTTAACATCAATCACTGTTATGTTTTAAATGAGGCACTGCAGAGGGACGATTAGACCTGATTGCACAGTAACAAGTCACATGGCTTCTGGAAGCATCTGGGATGGGAACTGACTCAGAACATTAGATGACTCATTCACTGTTTAATATTTTGCACCATGGGGCCAAGCTTTGGGTAGAAGAGGTCACCAAAACAACAGTGCTCTCAATGCTAAGAGGTCATGTTTGGAGCAAAGACATGTAAGAATCACGTAGAGTCAGACATGACAATTTACAGTGATTATTCCATGTGGCTAGAGAGTAGAATAACCATAACATATTCCATTTCCCTCCACTGCAGTATACTTTTTTCAATTCTTAGAAATTTTTTTTCAAAACAATAACATTGGTGTAGATCTAACACACTAAGTTTCAATTATTAACATAATTGCAATTTACATTTGCACCTAAAATTCACCTTATTCAAAGCACATTTGTGTCAGTATACAAATACGCATTAGGATTAAAAGATCCATTAGATGGCAGTCATCCCATTTTTAGTTGACCAAGTCTGGTTATTTTATCCTGGTTTGTGTAACTCTATTTGCCACAGTTTTTGGCAATATTTCTTTCAGTCTGATATCATTTTTACCCCCAAATAACACACTCTTCAAGTAAACTCCACTACTATTTTGGAGTGGCAAAGACTTCTGAGAGTACTGATAAGCAGAATTATTTTCCTTTACACAAAATGGAGATAGTAAATACAACAGTTTGTTCATGACACCTCATAGATGTAAGTTTCTGGCTCTAGCTGATGTATGAATGTAGAACAGAAACAAACACACAACACTGTGGCAATGTGGCCACCTAAGAAACAGTCATTACAAATTCAGTTCAGATCTGAAACAAATTCAGTTCAGATGTGAAACAAATTCAGTTCAGATCTGTTGGGTAGTGATTAGAGTAAAGCACAAGTAAAGTATGGCTAAAATCCGGAACAACTGAAATGTTTACAATGCAACATGCAGGATTTGTGTGAAGATCAAGATCTGTAAAATCAAATATTGCAGTCCACATTATTAATAAGCTAACGCAACATAATTTATCATCTGTCCTTGCCAGTTTGTTTACTTGCCCTGGTCCATGAGGCAAGCAAATCTGAGATAGTAAATAAAGACAGTTTTAATATGTCTGCAGTAATAGGAGTGTATGGGGGTGTAATTGGTATTTGTCACAGCAGCTGTATGCAGTAGCAGGTGACAGCATGGTGAATTACAGTCCCAGATACCTGGATGCTACACAGCTATGATCAGGCCAGCATTTGTTTCTCACAGTCTTCATGCACTGATTTCTCTGGGATTTATGACATCACTCTTTTGCCTTCTCTGATTTTTAGTGAATCATAACAGGATGGTTTCCAAATTATCATAAATCGCAAAGCTGCACCTAGAAACAAAGAAGTGTACCTTTTCAAAGTTCTGATTGATTCTGGGGGGGAAAAGTTGGCCGAGTACTCGGTGAAGGACTCAGTGTTCGTAAATCGTTGTGCATGCTTGCTTTTGCATAGTGTGTATGTAAGAATTGAAAGGGTACTGACCTTAATCTACTGCATTTGCCCTACTAAAAAGCCACAGAACAAGCTGCCACTTTCATCCACTTTTAATAGTGTCCAGTACCAGCTGAGGCTCTGCCATGTCAGTGAACATGGCAACGAAGGGAGCACAAGCAGTGAAATATGAGCCGACGCTAATTTGCAGTGGTACGCCGGTGGTCGGCCGTAATCTCATTGTGTGGTAGAGCCATGGAGCAAAATGTGATTTGAGACGGAGACAGACAGAGCCAGCTCTGAGTCTGACCATGTGGAGGGAGGGGCAAGGGAAGAACAGAGTGGGACGTGGAGTCTCATGGAGGATAATTAATGTGACATTTCCCTGACATTTAGCTGGAGGTGCAGTGCAGGAGTCTGCAAAGGGGAAGAGAGAGAGAGAGATGAAGAGTGGAAAGAGGGAGAAGCGGTAAGAACCACTGAGATTTATGAAAGTAACGGAAGCTTAGTCAGTCCCTCTGGAGTGCAGAAACAACCGGATCAGCTCACCAGTGCTATATCTTCAACACACATCATATATGTGTTAATAAAATATCGACTCTTTTCTTAGTCCCTTGACTTAGAACCTCTTTGTAGGTACTTGTAAGTAAGATTCGTCATTGTGTTGCCAGGTAACTGTCCATCCAGATACCATATGATTGCCCATACTTGGACGAACAGGTGTGAAACTAGAACATCTGAAAGAATGCAGATAGCCACAGAAGCTAGTTCACTCAAATGAGTCAAATAACATCTGATACTAAAGCTTTTGCAAAATGCTAATTCATAATTAATGAATGCAGTATGCACTATTCAGTATGACTCGAACTCATCACAGAAGAGCTCAACTTTGATGTGATTTACTCTACAGCAGCAGGACTGCAGCTGGTGGTTAGAACGGCACTTTTTATATTGCCTTTTAAGCTAATTGCCAGTTGATATATTCACTCCAACAGTTGTGTAGATGCTGCGATTTTTCCTTGGCAGAGAGAATGATCTGACAAAGAATTGGGTCTAATGGAACTGGGAAATGACATTATGGGTAGTGATCTCTGAGAAGGGGGGGGCACCTCCACTGCCAAGTCACAAACAACAATTTTGCGTGCAGAGGTTAGGTTAGGTTAGGTTCTGAGCTAGCCTGCAAAACTTTTGTGAAAGCACGTAGGTTTGTGTTTGGTTGTGCATGCATTTATGTATGTGTGAGGTGTGGTGGTAAATTTCCTGAGTGCATCCTCAACTCCCTGCTCATCATTCTGTTGTGGAGTGATGCAAACAGACCTGGGGCAGGAACATGTGAATATTAGAAATTGTAGGTTTATATCCTTCTAGCTACCTTGGCTGCTACAGATGAACCAGGCTTTTCCAGTAGATCCCAAAGTTTCTTGCGTTTCTCAGAGCAACATGTGTTATCAAACTCCTCGCCTTCCCGGTCTTTTAATGTGTCAGCCTCTCGTTTGAGCTCCTCGTTCATTTGCTCTTTCTTCTGGTGGTATCGTGCCTGGCAGCACGACTCAAGGTAAATCTCATCCACTCCCCAGTAGTCCAGTTCCTGGCTGAACGACAGGGCACACATCTCCTCCATCATGTGTAGCTTCCCTGTGCGGTAGAAATTCAAAATAGAGGTAAACGCTCCAGGGTGTCTGTCAAAAAAGTACTCGTTATCTTCCAGGTTGTAGTCGTCGCATATGTCCATGAGCGCCTCGTGAGTTTTGCAGTCTCGCAACTTCCCCAGGCGCGTGCGAGGCAATCTGTCCAAAGTTCTCCACAGGACCTCATGCGGGAGACCTCCAACGTTCAGCCTGACTCGGCGGCAGCACGACATTCTCCGAATAATATCCACTGGGTCCGGGGGGAGAGAGGCTGTCGATCGAGTACCTACTTTACTCATTCCAGTGGATGTTTGATCCATTTTATACGTATGAGTTTGTAGGTAGGCCACCACTTAGCCCAGATGTCAAGCCACGGACGAAGTGTTACCAGTCAATTTCCGAGTTGCTTTCCTCCATCCCTGCAGCTGTTGACAGACAACAAGCAAGAAGAGACCAAAAGAGGAAAAAAAAAGTTTTTTTAAAATAATTTTAAAACGTTTCATGTGGCAGTGCAAGAATAACAAGGTAAGACAAATCAATCTGCATGTCACTCAGCTCAATACACAGCCTCTTTCTCACTGTGGCGTTATCACAGCCTCCTGGGAAGCGTGTCTGAATGAAAACCCAGCTTGTGAATGAATGTCGGGCGCTGTCCTTTCTCGCGGTGCTGAAACTATCGATACATTTGTGTAATTGTGAATGGTAGTATGATCATGAAAGACCTCAAATAAGTTTTGACATTTATTAATAAGCAGTGCTTTGGCGATTTTTTGCAGGTTACAGGACCTTATCACCAGATCACACGTATCGTCAATTTTGAATGCAAAACATGAAAACGCTTTATTTAGAACAATAACTGTAACGCTGTCTTGGATGACCAGCTTCTGTGCGCTTTTAAGAATACATCACAGGGTAGTTGCAATTTTCTAACCCCGTTGCTAAATAGTTAACGCTCACTGACGCCTGTCCATTCAATTGCAACAACACGACAGCGTGTTCCACAGTCTATACATTTGGCAGGCAAATAACGATGAACGCATACACATATTTCATATTCGTTGCAAGGCTAATTTAAGGTAGTTGTAATTAACATCCTGCCACTACGCTTAATCGTTAGCTACATCGATGTGATCTAAGAGGCTACTCTATTCAAAACATCTTGATCTTATTTGAGAGACGTCAACTGAGCATTAAACATAATTTAATTTGTAGGAGGGGCATCAGGATATTGATCTAGCGTCACCTTACATGGAAACATCTGCAGTATTTCAGCCGAATGTGCTACCTCAACGAAATATTTGAAACATTAAACGTCCAACGTCAGTCAGTCATTATACACTTTTGGGATTTTACTTGTTTCAGTACATTAACGTCTAGGACAAAGTGTATGATTCCCTGTCGTATGAAGTAACCGTTAACAACGAAAAGACTGTAGTTGTAGTAGTAGTAGTAGTAATAATAATAATAATAATAATAATAATAATAATAATAATAATAATAATAAAAATACTACTACTAATAATAATAATAATAACTAATAATAAATAGTAATAATAATTACTTATATGGACAAAAGTTATAACAAAACATACCTTAATTTATGGAGACTTTTAATTAGAACGATGTACAAGAAAATACATAAGACGAAAAAGAAGGAGCGTCACTGGTATTTCCTACTATCCGATGTGAAGTAAAGCCTATACAGAGGACCTCTCTCCTCCGCCCCGGACATATTTGGACGCTGAGCGTACCTGCACTCTATATATCATCGCTTGCTTTTATTAGAAAAAAAAAGATCAACAAGTCCTGTGAATCTGCACGATTCTCTGGAGCCGATTTCTCGCGGCTGTTGCGTGGAGTCAGACGGGACAGCTGCTTCGCCTGCAGATGGCTGGTTCTCCGCTGCCCTACCGCCCAGCGGCAGAAGGAGGGCGCGCGCGTTTAACCCTTGCCATCCAGAACCAGTGTGCTTTTGGAGTCGCGCCTGCTTTACGCCACATAGAGTAACCTCAGTGAAAATGGCGACGGAGGCGATGGTGACACATTCAAATATAGCTTAATCTTCAAATCTGTTTTTTTGTCATAGGATTATACATAGTTCTAGTACACAGACCTGCTCCACTCTCATTATGGGCTTATTATACGTTTCTGAGGAAAGTACATAAGTGACTAATTTTAGGATCCTCTAGTTCGGACTAAAAAGTGTCTCTTCTATTTAAGTGAAATGTTCACAATTGAGTGAGAAGCCTTTTCTATGGAGGAGATTATGAAATAGAACATCTGAAGAGCAGTGAGGCAAAAATCACAAGCACTTCCGATAATCCAGGGTCTTAAACCAGCCATGGCTCTAAAATACTCCCAACACAGCTAATACATTCAATAGACCATATAAGAGAGAGTTAAAACACAACGCACAACAAAATAAAAAGAGGGAGTTAATACACAACACACATCATGGTTTATTACTCAAATAAATAACAGGCAAAATAGTTATATATAACAGAAAACATGAACTGGCATAAATAAACAAGGAAGCTACTGAATTACAACATTGTGGAGACATCATGGCATCATTCCCTGAGTCTGTAGCGGATTTCCAAGTCCCCAGCCGGCTGGAGCATTCCGAACCCATAACGGCTGGTATCTACCGCAGGCATGTTTGCATTGCCATCACAAAGCTCCAGATTAAAGCGGGTCAGGATCATGAACACAAAGCTGGAAGGGTCAGACAGGGTCAGAAATTAGCGGCCATCAAACATATCAAATTGGATCAAATGCAATGATAATACCGTCTTCGCTCTTGTGCTGAGATGGTAAACGGCTACAGTGCCTCCTGTTGTAGTAATAAATAATGGCGGTAGGATGAGGATCCTAAATAACATTCTGTCATCTAAATGTGCTATGATTATTCACTAAGGAATCACTGAACACTTTTTAAAAGCGTGTCATCGGTGTAGCACACACGTACTGACACACAGTGGGTCACACTCACTCTTTTAAAGCGTTAACAGCAAAATGACGGCCAGGACACAAGTTGCTGCCTGCTCCCCAAGGCATGGTGCTGTACATGATCCTCAGGTTTTTCTTAAAGAAGTCCTGCTTCTCAGTGCCATCAGCATTCATGAAGCGGTCAAACTTGAACTTCTAAAAGAACCAGCAGCAGAGGGAATCAGCTCACACAGGCACTAAACGCAAAATAGCTCCTGGTGTTCTCTTGGACAGCAAATCAGGCTGGTGCTTACGCGAATGTAGAAATCCAACATTTTGAGACTGGAGAAGGATAGATAATTGCTTTAAACAATGACAAGTAAGGGATTTTAGCAATTAGTAAAGATTAATGCATTGTCATTGTCAGCTGTATTAATGAGAAAATGATCTGAATCTATTCAGGGTTTCAGAACACAAATTGCACTGTATCTGCTTGAAATGCTACTTAAGATTAAGAAGAGAACTCATAACAAATGAATATACAGAAGCTACAGATTCCATGCAAAAATATACTTATACTTACATTTAAATAAGACTGTCTCTAAAATGTTTTTTTTTAAATAATAACTACACATATCTAGTTTTTAGGTAAATAAAAATAATTAGATTTTAATTACACTGAATTCTTTTTGCATCAATTTCTAAAGAGCCTAAAGCCAAACGCTCATGACAGACTAAAACTTAATGTACCCAGACCTTATAGAATTTAAAGTAATCTTGTGTACTAGGATTATTATCAAGAATAATGGTCTCCAATACTGAGTACTTTCTGAGACTGGAATGTTACAAATGTTTAAATGCTCCTGTCTAAGCTGCTGTTAGAATAGTTGCTTTCTCTTGCTTTCTAAACCATCCCAGAGATTCCTATTAACTACAGATGTAAAGTGACAGCTGTATTTTTTTTGATTGAACAGACGGTGTTAAACCGCTAAAGTGTTGATCTACTGTATTATCCAGCCTGCAGAACATAAGCAAAGGTTTGAATGGGAACGTTGGCTACCTTTGGCTCATGGTGGATCTGAGGGTCCATTTGTGGGCTGAGGAAGGGAAAGATACAGAGGCGGTCTCCTGTCCGCAAGATGTGCTCCTGGCCACTGCTCAAGCAAACCTTTTTATCGTGCTTCACTTCTCTCACGATGAGGGCAGCGGCAGTGAGGCGCAGCGTCTCCTTCAGGGCACTGTCTACAAACAATACGGAAGTCTCCGCTTCATACCGATTTCATTATTTCAAGATCAGCTTAAAAAAGCTGCAACCAGGGTAAATACAACTACATCAAGGGTACAGAATAAGCTTGAGGTGATTTTTTTTGCTTGAGTAGGCAAGACTTACTGAACACTGGTGTGTTTCCTCTCTTGTCCAGCGGGAGGTGCTGCAGGCCTTGCAGCTCCTCTCTCACTGCTCTCAGAGCCTCAGGGTGGGTAAGCAAGAATCCCAGCATCCAGAACGCAGCTGGTCCTGCATTACACTTTATATACACACACATCACATAACAGACGTTACATATTGACTGGGAGAATAATTTCAAATCTGACTTGACTGATCGTTTCCTGATCAGCCATGTAAACAGCAAATTTGTGACACCCCACAAAAAAGAGAAAAACTGAATTACATCCATACACAGACATTCAAGCAATGACTTCTTCGCCCACATCCATTGAGCTTCCCCACAGCCCAGTTCCTTTTTCTCTGACACTAATCCACAAAAGTGTGTAAACTGTGGCTGTCAGTTCCATTCTGTAGTAACTGTGGAGGACTCAGCTTACACCAATAGGATAGGCTAAGAAAAGACAGAGCCCATCTGGAAATGGCTGTGGAGAGTGTAGTGTACTCCACCTCTTTCTATGATGCTGCCATGACTCAGTGTTTATGGTGAGATTTTTATTTTTAATCCAGAAGCCCGTACGCGCTGACAGACACAGCATCGCATATTATTCAAGCTCCAGCAGGTTCACTGACAGCAGTGTGACTGTGCTGTGCTGTGAACTCCTTTAACCAACCAGGTCTGTTAAAACACACACTGCGGTCCGACGTGCCGCTTCACAATCTCTCCGTGTGCGGACGGACACAGAAGAATAAGCAGATATAGTAAAAATATGAGGAGAGCAGTCGTTAACATGAATGATGGTTGACAGTTTTTACTGCCTTCATGTGGTTGAAAAATGCACTGCATTTATTTTTGCGATGGTCTCAAATAATGATCACGATTTCAGTAGAAACTTGGACCACATGTAAATGTGTTAAGATGTTCTGTTTCTGTAATCTTGCTTGAATGTGTATTTTTTTTATCTTTTGACTAAACTAATTAAAGATTCGATCTAATCTGACATTGTGCTTCAAGATGCTTTGAGGTTTCCAGCATTATATGCCTTAATAAGGTCAGTTACTACATCCATGTTTGTGATTTCCAGTTAAATAATCAGTGATTATTCACAGTTTACACACTTCTGTTGTATAATGTTGTCTAGACCTGCCATCAAATGAGTCACCAACACACATTCCTCCGTCATTCCACCTTGTCTATTTTAGTACAATTTTGGCTCCAAGATAATAGAGAAACTGGTAGAAGAAATTCCAGCACAGTGTGGATTATGACTCAACCATGTGTAGGTGTGTGTGTGTGTTTGTTTGAGTGTGTGTGTGTGTGTGTGGAATGGCAGTGCACACACACTGTTCACCTGTGTGACCCACAGCTGGAACAACATGGCTCGCCGCTGCATCTGTGTGTCCAGGCCTAGTTGATCCAGCTGCTCCAGGTAGGACTGTAGCCAGGACTGGGCTTCAGAACCTTTTATTAAGGAGGCTGGACACAACAGTTCCCACAGTCGCTCTTTTGTCAATCTGGCAATTCTCCTCTCATCTAACACACATACACACACACACACACACACACACACAAACACATATAAACAGTTTTCATATGTGTAATTAGGTGACACATGAACGATATGCCATGTTCAGGAGAAGGAACAGCTATTATTCTCATATTACAAATGCTCCACCTTTTTTTTCCATACTGACTCCTTTTTTGTTTCAAAACTCCTCTCTAAATTACCTCTCAGCAATGTCTGGCGTGCCAGTTTAGTCAAAAGCTTGTCAAACTGCCGAAACTGCTCATAAACCTCAGTTAATGTAGAACTATCATTGTTAGATGTGCCAAAGAGAGTAAGATAGCCAGCCCTACAGACACAGAGAAAGAGAAGTGTAAACAAAAAACACTACAGAAAATAGAGTATAACCAGTGGATACTAAATACATTTTTATGTTTAGGTCTTACCAACATTCAGATCAAGTCATTCCCAGAGCACACGTTTAAGAGTGCCATTGCTACGATACTGAACTCCACTGACCTAAATAACCCTATGTACAAGTGGAAGCCACACCCTGTAAAACTATGAGCTAATATAATAGGTCTTTTGCTATTAAGTAAATAACCATAAGAGTGAAGCTGAATTACTACATTTATGGGTGGGAAGGTTCTTTGTTTAACTGCAAAGCAGAATTGTCAAGTGGATTCTATATTTGAGTATCCATTTATGTATCTTGATAATGCAAGAAGGATGAAAGTATACTTGAAGAGCAGTCTGTAACAGAAGTTGAAGAGTTTGTCCTTTTTCCACTCAGCTGTTTCCTGGGTCATTTCTGATGTCATAAGGAAGTCAATGTTTTTGTGCATTGAACTGCAGATCTGGGATAAATTAGGCTCCTTAAAATGTCTGGAAATGTGCACAAACACATACATTCACATGTGAATGATGATAATGATACACTTTCATTGATATTCATTAATTTACAATAAATCTTGCAATCTTGTCAGCATCTTCAGCTCTAACACACTGACTGTGGTGGTCTTCATTAATAAACAGTGTGTTGGATGGCTGCATTGCAGTACTGCAGACAGTAAGACACACACCTATTCTGCATACCAGTGAGACGAAACTACTGTGAGATACATAAGACAGAAGATAAAATAGGGGAGGGAATGTTGAATCAGGTGAGGTTTAGGATACCTACTGCTGTACTCTCTTCTTCTCAGATACTCGATCATGATCAGGCAAATGAAGACTAAAGATTCTGTCCATCAGATGCTGAACATAGGGAGTGATATCCAGGGAGTGTGTATCCGCAAGGACAGCTTCATAGCAATTCGAATCCAGCAGCACAGTCACGTAATTGCCAGCAACACACACCTGTAGGTTGAAAGCACAGGCTAGAAAAGTTGTCAAATTGGATATGTTCTCAAAGTATCAACGTATTTCTCAAAGTATTTTGCGTTGCATCTGTAAAGATAAGGAATGGTAATGCAATATTTGTCTGAGCTGAACTCTTAATCAGCTATTACCATATCATAGCAAAAGGAGCTGTACAACCTGAATAGCTAGATTAATAGCTGGCACAAGTAAATGTGGCGTTTGTTCAATGTTGGCAATATAGCAGTAGCACGTGCTGTAAAGTAGCAATTTAAGTGTCTAAAACTGTATTTTGAATTGCAATACTTGTGATGAACGAGTTCTCCAAATAGTAATAAGAGTAAGTCTACCACAAAATCAGAAGTCCCAAAAAAGGCTTAATTCGTTATTGTACTGTGTGGGATACAAAAGAATGACCAAGAAATACGCAGGTCAAAAACAACAAAACCCAGATAAACCTCCAGTTGAAAAATCAAACAAGTAAATAAGTAAACAAACAAAAAACGAACGAACGAACAAACAACGCTTTCTCACTGTAAAGATGTCTCCATGCTTCTGTTTCATCTGTGTTAAAAACTGAGCAGCATCGTTCTTAAACTCAAGAGCATGTCCAAGCCAAGGAATTGTCCCTCTGTCCAGTGGGGGCTCGTTTCTCCGTCTTCAGAAACGTAAAGCACATCCTGATTCTTATCTCAGTAAAATAGCTTTTAATAGCAACCAAGTCGCGTAACAGGTGCAGGCTAAAAAGTACATTAACGTTAATTTATGCAGCATGCAAAACTTCATCGGATACAGTAACCTACATAACGAACAACTTATTGTTGGGTGTGCCTAATGGACTCACCTCGTGCGCCTCGTGCAGATGTAAAAGATTGCAAGAAGTCCAGTTAAGACTAACCCTGCTGTCAAAATCATTATGTAAAGTTTGTGAAACGCGTAGCTGTCAGGAGACCAGAGTTTAAAGGGACCCGTTTTTAAACGAGAAGTAAGTTATAAAAGCTAACGCTTACGTCACAAATGTTTACGAAATTTAGGAGTCGAAGGTGGAAGTAGGAGGGCGTTGTCGTTGACAGGTCGGTTTTATTCCGTTGCATATATATGTATTCCTTACTGGTGACAAATAATGCTTCTAAAGAAACTGTTTAAATTAGTCATGGTGACTTAAAGGTGACAGTGCCTTTGAAAGTCACCATGTACACGTAGTCTAAATGAAACTCTAAGCTTTATCTCATCGATGTTATAACCGATACTCGTCTGCAAGGTAATGAACATAACTCCAAAAGAGTCTAGATTAGTTTTAACTTTAAACTACTTCCAGTTAATCTTAAATAATATAATAAAAATCATATAATTTAATTGAATGTTGATTAAGTTTTTTATTTGTTTGTTTTGTTTTTTTAAGTGTGAGCTAACTGAAATAGTAAAGAAAGTGCAACTTTAGACTACATCATGCTAACGCAATTTCGGGAGTTAAACTACAGTTGATCATAATTATTCATTTTAAAATCAATTAAAGGAATATTCAGTATCTAAACAAGTGTTTTGAAATGCGTGATATTTTGATATGAAGCACTGGCAAGGGACTTCAGATTAAGATCTTTTAAACAGTCGAATAAATGTCAAGGAGATTTCGAAACATTTCACCACCGTCACTGCATGAGTCAGATTTTTTAGGGATAGTCCAACCAGAGGGAACGCATACAATGTAAGGGTAACGTCTTTTGGTTATTTCCTTGAATCTTGTTACGCTTTTGAGACCTGCATGAATAGCCATAGGGTGCAAGTTCAGTGCAACTCGTATATCTTGATGGTGTACATTTTTTGAAAGCATTTAGTATGACATAATAGTAAAATAATAAAAATAACAACAACAAATAATAAATAATATCATAAAATGCAGTGTTTTATTTAGTGACACTTTCAGTCTGTGTAAGAAGACTGTCTCAGTGGAACTACATATAGGATTGAACGTAAAGAATAATTTAGATCATTGTTTAAAAGAAGAAAAAGAAAGAAACAAACAAAGAAAGAAAACAGTGACATTATGCATGATGAATTTGTTAGAATATTTGTCCAAATGGATTTAAAACTAAACAAAAAATGTCCCACAAGATGGCGGCTGTGTTGCACTTGATGCATTGCATGGCCCAAATTTCTTTACTAAATGCAAAAAAAATAAAAAAAATAAATAATAAAAAAAGTTCCAGTTCATTATTTACAAAGATTTCCTTAATAGATTTCTCTCAACTAAACAGATATACACCTCAAGTAAGAGACGCTTTTGCTATTTCAGTGGTTTCTTTGAAACATTTTATATTTTGGAGTTTAATAGATTTTTGTTTGTTACTGAATGACATTTTCAAGCACATGTTGCCCCCATGTTGTCCCTAATTCATTATGTCCATATTTGTGACACTTTCCGTGTACTATAGAGGCAATATATTGGCACAAGTGTTGGATTGACATGCACTTTATCCTATATGTAACACTAAAAATCACTCACAAAAACAAAGTGCAACCTGTCCCCACTGTCACGTTTACACCCTCATCACTCCTGCCATCTGTCAGCACTCCAGCTTATTGCCTTTGTGTGAACTCTCACTGACCTTGCTTACCTACATCTGCTTGCATTTCTTCAGGAACTTCCTACATATTCCTTTCCTTTTTGTCTTCAGCCATTTTGTTTGTGGTTCTGTGTGCTGTTGAATGGTGTGTTAGTCAATAAAGACAAACAAAGAAAACAAGACGTATCAACAGAATCTAAATCCAACTTTATGCTTCATATTTGAAAAGTATTTTGTCTTAAACAAGCTGCTATATATATCACATTATTTTTTCCTATTTTTAATATTTTAGAAAATGTTATTACAAATTTGAAATTACACAGTGGCCGAAAAATGTTGAACAAATGTCAAAACTATTAGTAACACTACTTTGATTTATCCTTTATTGGTAATTAATAACCTCTCAACAGAGTGTCTGTAACTCTTAATTTGGATACAAGTTTACACATCAAGGATCAGGTATTAGTAATCAGACTTCAAACCAGCCTAACTAACTTTGTCTTCAACCAAAAGTCTAACCCTAATCCTAACCCTCATCCTGGCCCTAATTCTGAACTTAAAACTAACTAAAATGCTTTTACTGAATGTTGTAATTAGCTTGTCTATAACAGCTTGCTGAGTATGCTAAGCTAGTATCTATACTTGTTACATGGTCAGTGAAATCTAAGGTCAACATCTACAGATATGAACTTGGTCACTCCAAATAAAGCGAAAAAACACTGAATTCATCAAATTGAAAACAAAAGTTTATTGATTAGTGTACTGAATGTGTTCAGATGTTTCACTATTGCTACATTATTGATATGTTACTGAGAGTCTGTTGAGTATTTATTCAATCTAAAAAGGACCACTCAAAATAATGTGTCATGAAACTATTATGTTATTTTCTAAAACATTCAGTCCCATTGCATTTGATGTTAGTTTAGGATATTCTTGCCATTCTTAAAGCAGCTTCGCAGGATAGTGACCTAGGATACAACCCACTGAAGACGTGCTTACATATCCTTACCACTGTTGTTTAAGAGACGGTAATTCAAAGTGAAAGCTACTTATTCAGGGAGAATTAGATAAAAAAAATTATTTTTGTTTTGGAAATGAATTCATACATAGGCATCATTTATACATATCTGTTGTCATTTAGATCAGCATAAATTAAATTTAAATTGATAAAAAGTACTGAGTTGAAGATTTATTAGGTATGCCACTGATCTTCACACACGTTGTACATTTTAATATGTAATGTAAAATGATTGCGGAATGTTGTATGAATCTAACAGACTAGCATTTCTAGCATCTATTAGGGTTTCATTAGGCTGAGCACTGGAATTGGCTAAATGTATGACCGTGATGATGTGGCATGGTGGTGATGGGAGTTGTAGTTGTGGGTGAGTCTAGCATCTCCCAAATGGCTGACACTCTTTTTCATGCACTAAACAAGCAAACAATCTGATATCATGATCAAACTGCTTCTAAATAAGCCAAAGGAAGGAAGAATGGGTAAACAGATGGGCCCCAACAATTATATCCACAATCTACAATTGTGTTCAGAATGTCATCTCAGAAAGGAATACCTGCTGGGCTTTTTTTTTAACTCTCAAATGAAATCAAACAGCTGTAGAGCATGTTGGGTGTCAGTGCTGTCAAGAACAACGCTGGAAGTGATCTCCAGACACATCAACCTGAGCAGAGGTAAAAAAAAAAAACTCCTTGGTTAGATGAACTCAGGTTCCCTTTGCATAACACTGAAGGAAGGATTAAAGTCAAGTACCAACAGCATGGAGTCAGCAGAGGCATCCTGTTAGGTGTCTACACCACAGAAGTGTAGAACAGTAATGGCAAGGTACTGGCACACTGATACCAATCAAAGAATGCCCACATACCTGAAAATCATGGCAGACCAAAGTTTCCCCCTTTATAGCTGCAGTTTATCCCTATTCTAATATGATGGTGGTATATAGTCTCTGAACAAAATGTGTTTTTTTCTAAATTACTGTTATGATCATTTTTATCAGAAACTCTGAACACAAGTGCACCATTAGAAAAGCTCATTTGAATTACCCCGTGGCTAGGCACTTTTGAAATGCACATAGGAGCAACTCATAATGTGTTATGGTTCAAAAACTAGAGGCTATTGAAAAGAATATTTTGAGGGTGCAATTGATTGAAATAACTATTGCAGAGAAAACCTTACATTGTCTAATTCAAGTCCCTTGTTTTTCAGGACTATATAAATTAATTTTACTTCTTGCTTGTAACATTAACATTATATTATAGTGGAAAATAGCATGTTCCTATTATTGCTATATGCATCCTGCCATCTAGTGATAAAATATTGCAATGAATTACCTGAAAGTCATCTGTTTGTTCTTCAAGGGTTTCTGCTAACAGAATGCATTGGTCAATAACAGGGGATATATTTTTTTACAGGCCACCGCCTGAAGGCCTTGTTGCCATATATGTGGGCATTTTACATGGACACATATTTACTATATGTTCCACTTGACACCCTTTATTTATTTTTTAAATATCTTGGTTAATTTTAATTTTTGAAGTTTGATTGTCCGCATATTTTTTAACTAAGTTATTTGTGAGCACTGAACATTTCTTATAAACATTCAATTTCTTCAGCTATAAAAGTTTGCCACAGTAGGTGTTAAAAAGTATTTACTTCAAAAACGTTATACAAAAGTTGTTGTTTTTTAGATGTTTGAGGTTTTGTACTTTCAACTCAGAAAACATAACCTGATTTTTAATTTTAACATGTAGTAAACATGATTTATAACCTCAATTTTATGGAGACACAAAATATTTTGAAGTGAACACTCCAATGTGCATATCCATGAGATATGACTTTGTTAACGCCATTAACACTGACATATTGTTACACTTTACTGAGATGACAGTTTCAGTAGTGGACGATCAGAAAACAGATAATCACTTTCAAAAGGGCAATTAATCAAGAAGTTAATAGATAGATTAGCTTTAGTCCAAGCAGACACATAATCATTTATACATTCCGCTGTGCCTGTTAGACCAGGATTACACCCACATTCTTGTAAAATTGCTGGAAAATTTGCTATACTAATAATGCACTATAAAAGATAGAATATAGATAAAATAGATAGAATATACTTATTATTCTACTACAAGATATATTATAGACAGGGCTCTGTTCAGGCCTTTGCCTGACTGTGTACAAGATAATCTGGAATTCTAATTTGTACAATGTATATTGTCAGGATATATAGATCTACAAGTGGAATCTGTCCCCTTTATTGGAAGTCACTAATGTTTTTTTCTTAATCGCAGCCACATGGGGTATGACTGGAATATTATTTTATCCTAAATGTTTTAATAAAAAAACACAACATATACTGATATACAGTATGTCCATGTGAAATACCATGACCCCATACTAAGACCTTTTTGAATTTGGCCTCAGGGAAATGAATTATGAATGTATGCTGGTGCATACTGCTCTTCTAGACCAAGTATGAATAACTGCATCTGTTTGTTTTCATAGTCCACAGTGGCTTATTATGGAAGTTAATAAGGATGTGGGTGTTTTTGTTTATTTACTTATTTTTAACCATTTTCATTATGATTTTATAAACATGTCCTGGCTGATGTGGAACAGCAAAACTACATTAAATGAAGGAATGATTATCCACTGTTGTTAGCTATGGACTTCTTAAAGTAGACTTCAGTACATTTACAGAAGTTCAAGACAATTACTGTGATGGTGTAGCAGGAAACAGGATACAAGTGTGCAAGGGTTTTATTGTAGTCTATATCGAACATGCAGGGGTAAAACAAACAACAAAGGAAAGAGGCGACTAAAACAAGAAACCAGGGGCACAAAAAAACATTCAATAGAGAGACTAAGAAACATTGAATCAAAAAGAACAATGGACCAGGCAGTGTGAACAAAATCATCACAGGGACACAAAAGGGCCAAAACAATAGGAACAGCAAACAGTATTCGCCAAAGAATAAAACAATAAATAAATAATAAATAGGGGGAAAATCA
>JAOXYF010000018.1:10484994-10501402 GCA_028565775.1 Sternarchorhynchus goeldii | reverse complement strand
TTGATTATATTGCTGTTAGTTAATTGTGAAATCTCCATAATACCACAACAGAAGCATAGCAAAGAGTCAAATGTAGAATGGTGTTTTAACTTTCTCAAGAAAATTAGTCAGAGTAGCAACTGGTGGAGTTTTTTTCAGTCTGCTCTTTATTTTTACTTCTCACTGACCTGAAGGTAAAAGAAACCTGGCAACGACATGACTTCACTGCCTGTGACTAGCCCACTGTGATATATTTGGAACACATTTCACTTGGTTGTGGTGCTCACTGTCATATATTGGGATTTTTTCCTCCTCTTAATGCTTAACATTGCTATAATTGCTAATCTATCTTGCTGCTACTGCACCATCCACCTAAGGGCAGTGCAGTTATATTGATTATACTGTCATGCTATGTATTTTCTTTTAGCGTATGGAACTTCACCTTCATTACACAAGGTTCCATTTTAGGCTCCATTTTATTTTCCCTATACATGCATCCTCAGAGTGCTGTTATTTATTAATTTATTTAGAAATATCCAATTATCATTAATGTAAAGATCCAAATTTATGCAAACTTGCACTAAAACCTGAAGATTTCTAAGGCAATTAAATACACCAAGGAAATACAAGGAAACAACAAAATACACCAAATATGTTGGCATGTTTGGTTCCTCTGATAATACTTGTGATAATTGTCCTAACTACATACCCTCATTATTCTAATGTTGTACATTGGAATAATCTTTTTTCTGCATGCAGCTAGTTCCAAACACTGATTCTTGACTCCTGACACACACCAGAAAAGGGCATATCTGATACCAATGCCTGTAATGGCACCTCTTCATTAATCCTCAAGGCACCTATAAGGAATCTTTTGAAGTTTTTAATGTTCTTGAAATTTAAATGTGTAGGTGTTCTTTAATAGTCCTAGTCTTAAAAATGTAATTACTTTAGTTCAGTACGCATAATGCATTATTAATATTGTTATTATTATTGCACATTCATTTACAGTGATAAAATGCTAGAGGCTATATGGGTCTGTGTGCACATGGACTATCTCTGTACTTCCTTTGTTTTTTTTCAGATCAGTAGTGGTGCCTCATTATGCAGACTGATCCCCATCAATTACTCAGACCAGGGACCTGAAATTAAAATCTGATGTAAATCCCTTGTTTGCTGCTTAACTTACCACTATGTATCTACAGCAATGAGCATGGAGTCTCTTCCTTTGCTGATTCAGATATCACAGTATTTTAATGCTTGTAAGATCTTGTCTACGGCTGTTTTGGGGATTTCAGTATGCCAAGGTCCTCCTGTGATAAGTGCATACACAATTTAGTAAGTTCAGCACATGAACACTTCAGCTCAGTATTTATGTCTTTAACCCAGCCAAAATTGAAATGCTTTTTTTTGTTTGTGTTTTGTTTTGTGAGCTTAATTTCCTTCCTCCTTGATTCAGACCTTGACATGTTGTCTGTTTACAGTTCCTTATAAGGACCAAGCACACTACAGTGAATGGGTTTCTGGGACATGCCTGATACACCACACCAGCATCTAAAAGCTTTTAAGAATTCATGTCTCCTTCAGCTACTTGCTAAAAGGGCAGAGCTCAGCTCAAAGAACATTTCCTTGCCAGGTGTGGATATAGGTAAGGTTGTTTTGAAGGCATAGTAGCAGAAGTCCTAAGAAGCACATCATTTTTAGTAGCTTTTCTTGTAAAAGGAGGGAAGAAGAATGAAAGACCGGTATACAGAAAAAAACCCACATTGTACTTCAAACATCATTTGACAAAGTTTGAAAGAACATAAGTGGGTTCCATTTTAGAGCATAACTCTTCAGCTTGGAATGACTCTAAGATGAAAAAAGAAAGATTAAAAATAAGGAACAAGACAGGTTAAAGATGGGTAATCAGCTCTTATATGAGATGGCATGAAAATGTGCGCACCATTCCTTCTCATTTTAAAGAAGTACTTAAAGTTCATCAAGTAGAATAGAAGGCTTACCATATAAAACCAACCCCCCACCCCCCTTCCATATACATGCATACAAAGGCAGCCCTTTTTCTAAGCAACCTCTGATATAACTTTTGATAAGTATTATCTGCTACCCACACTGGACTCCCAGAGCCACAGTTCAGCAGCAGAAAGAGATGTGAAAGCTTCAATTGTGATGATTGAAAGTATCTCTGGGTGAGTGTTCTGCTGAGGGCTTCAGACTCCGGAATGAAATGTCAGACACATCAGGGCTTTTTCCTGTGTAGAGCTTAAAAATGCTATCCTCTCCTGACTAACCTTTACTAAGACACTGGACATTTCTGTACCACTGTAATTGGAATAGATACTTGGCTCAGAAGTTGGCACAGCTCAGGATAATAAACTGTAAAACCTAATCATGAATATGTTCTGAAGATCATAAAGAGCAGACAATTTGTTGATATAATATTTTGTGATTTCTATAAATCTTGAAACATAACGGTGTTGGTTGCAAATGTTTAAAAAACAGGCTGTCAGAGTCTGTCTTTATGTTTTTATTAAAATTATTTAATCAATATATAAGCATTATGTCATAACTACAGTAACACTAAAGCCTCAAAGTATTTGTATTACATGTGCATCACCAGAATCAACAACAAATAAGGAATCTGTAGGGCACGTCTGGCCTTATCTTGGTGGAGTCTCCGGTGAGTGGGGAGGAGGAGATGGAGACCAAGGCGCCAGATTCACAGGAGGAGAGCCTGACGGAGGAGGATGTGCTCTCCTGTGAATCTGGCGTCTCAGAAGACGCACCAAAATTGTACTGTTGTATGTATGGAGATTGAGCATTTGTTATCTCCTAGGAAGAGCTAAACAAAGTTGGTTCAGCTTGGAACAACCACAGGATACATCCAGTCCATAACTCACGATGTCCACACGGTCGCCCATCCATCATGCATGCAATGCCTCAACTATATGCAGCCAGGGACTATTTTCATCACATGGGCCTGTAAAAGGTTGTGAAGCCTGCTTGGAAGACTGTGTATTCAAAGACTTTCCATGTTATCAGGATGTTTTTAATATATGCCTTATTTCAGAGCATAATCTAACAAACGATCTATTTGCAACAGTGGATCTGTACATAAGACTCAGGCAGCTAATCAGCAACGGATTGGATCTAGATCCTTAAGTGTTCTATCTACTGTTTGTATGTGAGATTTGTATTTAGTAACTGGCTACAATTTGTAAACCTTTTCTGCCCAGAACTACAAACTACAAATATCAAGTACAAATATAAGCATTTACAGCAAATACATCCCATCCCACACTTTAGTAGGGTCAAGATTTCATGTATATGTACCTTAGCCTCTTCATTCTTTTCTTTCCTCTAGCATAATGACAATAATCAAATGTATATAATCAAATAATCAAAAAGTCACTTTTTATTACATTCAAACAGAATGTTTATTTCATTGCCATTGTATAGCACTAACTGCTTAAAGGGACACGATGTAAACCGCAAAGATCAAAACACTCAATTAAGGTATCTGCTTTATCATCCTTTTTAAAATATATGCTTAAAAACTTACATGCATAGCCATTATGTGAGATACATTAATGCAGGACTAACGTACACTGAAATTATTATTTTTAAGTATCTCAGTTAGGTATTTGTAGAATCTTTTTATGTAAATGTAACAACCTGTTTACAAAATGTGAAATTTAACTTGAAAAAAACAGCACTAGGAAAAAATTGGAAAGAAACTTGTATCATATAAGAAGCAAGCACTGGTTCCACAGATAAAATGTAACTATAAAACAGTCCTCTGTAAAACCTGAACATAGAATGTTTGTACCCTTTCACTGCACTGACTGTGAAGTCTGCTAGACTATGTCCATTATCCACACATTGCTCTCTAAGACTTTGTTCATTTCATGCCGGAACTCTGGGTAGTTGTCGTAATTAACTGGCAACTCCAAATAGCAGCCACATGTGTGGGCAACTGGTCGCCTCTGAAAGCCTTGCATTTGTGTGAAGGTGCCAGTGATGCTCTTCCCATGAAACAAATCTGATCCTGTGCAAAATCAGAGGAAAAGGGACATGTGCTGTGTGTCCGATTCTCTGATGTATGTACTTAAATATTTACCAATATGTTTCTGCTGCTCATTCATGGTAGTAGGGTAAGTAATTGATTTCATGACCTTTCTTGATGTTGGCTATAGATTTTCATATTCAGCTGCAATGCCCTCCAGATCTGACCTCATAGGGGCAAGCACATGACCCTACTGCTCCAACACAAAGGTTCCTGAATCAGATAGGCAAGCTCTTTTCCAGCTTTCCATCAGGAAGCATCACTTGGACAGAAACATCATCCAACATGACACTTTCATAACAAAAATGTGAAATCAGTTCTTTAAGGATCTGCCCACGATGAAGAATTAGAATTTTCTTCACTCTTTCCCTCTGAACAAGGGGTTCCTGTAAGATATCTGTGACCGGAAGAGAAGGCTCATGACTAGATGACTGCAATGGTAACGTATCATCAAAACTGGAGTCCTCCATTCCAGAGTTGTGTTCTGTATTGAATGGCACTGTGTCACTGTCCTCCAAGACATCCACGCCAATGGCTGCATCAATCTCTTGCACACTACATATATCAGTCATGTCAATGGTGTAGTAAACAAAGGAAACAATGTCGCTCCTTGTTCTTGAAAGAACATTGTTGCTTCCAACATATATGACATCAACCATATGTGTTTCATCAGCCATTATCAGAGGAGTGCTTGGACTGGTAAAAGTGGAGTATGCATCTTCCATGTTTTTACCTTCTTGTATAACTGTGCTGCTAGTGTTCTTTGGCTGTGTGTCACTGCTGTTGTCTGGTCATCAAATGAATGCTCCTGAAAGTCAGTTTGATCAACCACAAAATCTGTGATACTCCCCTCTGGACTTTTCTGATCAGGAAAAAACAAATCCAAAGCCTTTTCAATCAACACATCTTTTCTACAGTCCTTGGACGTAGTGATTTTTCTTGTACCCCCACCTTTTTTGGTTCTTACTTGGAAAAATTCTACTGCAATAAATTCTATTGGCTTGCCTAATTGTTTTCATAAACCTTTATGTAACCATTTATAAATTGTAAGTAAAAATAAATGTTACGGGTATTTTCTCATTGCGAGGACATTATGCAATGCCCAGTAGCGATAGTGACAATACAATTTGCATTGTAGATGGCTCTTACCACTATAAGTCCAGCTAACCTCTATAGCTGTCTATCACTGTACATTAACAGTCATTAGTGGTAAAAACATCAGATCTTAAAACCTACTTGTTTTCGATTCTCACTGCTGAAACGTATTTTCATTGACCCTGGCGTTTCATTAAATCATCTGTTCAAACTGAAGTTACAAAAGATAATCTAGCTAATGAGGGCACTAGCTCGCTAGATTACGTTCAACAGATAAGCAGCACGATGACCCTGCGCTCAGTGGTCAAGTGAAAACTAAACAGACACACTGGCTTTCTCACAAAAGAAACAGGGTTTTAATGACGTGTAGATGTGTAGAATAATGCTTAGTTTCCTTTATGAACATTGGAAAAGCATGTGTGCACGCTGTACTGTACCTCCAGAAGGAATCCATGCCGCCACAGTATCCCGCATCTCATAATTATGACTTCCTATCTCGTAATAATGAGATATTAAGTCATAATTATGAGATGCTAAGTCATAATTATGAGATATTGTATGGACTTATTTTTTTCTTCAAAACTTCTTCCATACTTCTCACCCCAGCTAGCGTTAATGTAATTTTCCATTGTCCACACGTTCGCGTAAGGTACCGTTCATCTGATTGAGCCACGTATGGCTTTAAAATCAAACAAATACATACTTTAGCACTTAAACTGTGAGCACTTAAGACTTGAGACTTAAGACTTGTTACATATTCAGGATTCAGACAAAGGCTGGATCGAAGCATAAAATTCAGCCATTCAATAGATTGAGTCACAAACATTTTCAACACTAAAATGTAATCAAAGCTCCAATCTCTAAAATGTAGTCTAAAATAAATAAATCAGAAGGATGCTCACCATATCTAATTTATATCAGAAATTTCTGCCACAACACCCTTGCTTCTTGATGGCTATATCTCTTCAGAATTCTGGTCTCCTTGTATATGTGGTCTCCAGCATACATGAATAGTTGATTGTGTGACCACTAGTTGTACATGTGGATCACAGTATGCTGTCTATAGCAGGCAAACTGGGTTGGGGAGTGATTGCTTTATAAGCCCAAAGAGAGAGATGCATCATGTCTTAAAGAGGGCCTCATGGGTGTTTAACAGCATGCTTCATCTAGAGCACCCAGAGACCCCAGTGGAAGTCCTTACACTACAGCATGTCAAAGTTGCATATTTGCTGTGAATAATGCAATATATGACTAGCGGAGCGGGAAAAGATCTGTATAGATGAACTCAGATATAAAATCAAAACGCCATTAGCAAACCTGCTTTAATCTTCAATCTCACTGCAGGAGGCAAAGTTAGTGTTAAAAGCATGTAAGGTGTATGTGTGCTTTTACAGATGCTATCTATAAAAAGCCAACTACTGAAGGACGGAGAAGAAACTAATTGCTTAAAATGACTGAGTTACCCTGAGAAAAAAAGTACAGCACAGGGACAAAGTACTGCATTTAAATACATCACTCCTGGCATGCTTTGTGACTGCATATGCTCGCAGTTATCACAGTGAATCACAATGTGGTAGGCCTGTACCAGTGAAATTAACTAAAACTGCAGGGTAGGGGCTTTAAAAAGGTCTGGACATTTACTGCTTTATCTTAGGTAGCTTTCCAAAAGTTCATCCTCTGATCCATCTGTTGCTAAGTTCATAAAACTGTTATGGCAACAAAGTTAACAAACAACTTTTTGACTATGTTTATGCCTATACACTTAGAGACATTTTCCACTCTGTAATCCTGAGGTTGTTGATCCTTTTCTGGGAGAGCTTGTGCATGTTTCCTGCTCTAGTTCTCCTGATGTGGTTAATGAAGTGCTTGATAATGCAAGGACATTAATCAGACTAGTCAGAGGAAGGTCAGTGCATGAATGTGCTGTACATGAGGTTCACAGGTTTGTGAATGAGAGCCACTGTCTAGATTTTCAGTACATAAGACTGCATTTAACATTGCTTTGTGAGTGACCATCAAATGTACTGTATTATTTAGTAATTACACAGCAAGATGCTACAAATTTGAAAGAGGATTCACTCCCCGCTCTGTGTTTCCTGCTGTTAGTAATAGAGTCCAGAAGCTTTTGACTTTTGTAAAGTGCTTTTTGATGAACAGACTTTATTAAACTTACCCAGGCTTCCAAAGGCATGCTCTGCTAGAGGAGAACATCCTCCTGATACAATGCCAGACATGGCTTTCGGTACCCAGGGAAATAAGAGACCTGCAAACCATAAATCAAATTCAACCCATGCTGTAATCAGTTCTGCACTGGCATAACCAATCATATAGCAGTCATCCAGAAAACACAACAGTAATGCAACAAATACAGTTATTATGCATAACAATAATATTTAACTACACCTCCATTTAAAGAGGTAGCCTATGTTTGGGTTTATTATCAATAGTGGGTTTACAGGATGAATTTAGTAAACCTGTGAATCGTTGAATCAGTAAAACGCTTGAAAGAAACTGAGTAAAACCGGGTTGAACCGCAAAAAAATCACTGACCTCAAAAAATAAAACCCATAATAACATTCAGTGTAAGAGCTCCATTGCATTTTCTTTTATCTAGATTCAGGCAGCATTCTTATATAATATTTAGGTTACTAGCACATACCATTTGCTTTAATACCACATGTAGGTCCCACAAAAGAAGAACAGCATCTGTTTCTGTGCGCAAGTGTAATTTCTATTTGCCTTCTTTCAAACTCATCAGTTGTTTGTTGGGTATTTTTTGGTGGCAAACCATTCTTAGTCTTAGTCTAAAGACTCTCCAGCAACAATGCGAACCAGTACAAACATGCATGAACCAGTACAACACTCTCTACAATGCATCTGGTACATCGGTGACAGGCTTTGTTAAGAATTGTCCAACACCCAAGTAATGTCCCATTATAGCAGTGGTTCCGTGGTTAGAAACTGAGTGACGATGAACAGGCAGAGTGTGGATGATGAACTGTGCATGCCAACAGATGCACTACATGCTTGATGTTTAACAAATGTATCGTGTGGATCTACGTGAGTATATGTGCAAGGGAGGTGTTTCTAATAAAGTAGCTGGTAAATTGATTTCAGCTCGATACATAGTTCAATGTGCTCTCTGTAAACACACAAATTAATTAAAGTAAAAATAGCAATCCGTTCAAGCACATTAGTGAGGACTAATTTGTGTTTTATTTTTGTACTTGGTTTTGTTTGCTTTGCATTGTTTTAGGACACTACGACAAGATGGAAATGAAGCAAAAGAAGGGAGGATCACACTGTCTCACTATCTCACACTTCTTTCTCATTTCCTGCCGGTGTAAAATCTCATAGTGTGAGGTGGAAGATCAGAGGGAAGCACAACACTGCCTCAGTGCACTGGCCAGATGCAGAATGGAGATAGTGCCCTGCAGGCTCTTATCTGTGCTGTTTGCTTTCGGAAGCTTGATCAAGATGAAATCCCAGCATTCTAAACAAGGCATGACTAATTCTAGAATTTAGGGAAAGTGGCACTACCACCTGCACTGAGCATCACAAAACATTGTTTATTACACCCCTCACAACACACCATTTATCCAGAGAAAAGCGCTTATCAGGTGGATTTCAGAAAATTGAAAATTCGCCCCTTTTGTGGTGGATGAGGTGTTGTGGTGCTTAAGTTAAATAAGGAGTCCTCTAATGTCAAACACTGACATAAAGCCTGTTTTTTGTGAACTGTTAAGGTTATTAAAAAGGGAAATATTTACGTTATTTCACGAAAGTGAGTACACCCCTCACATTTTTGTAAATATTTTATTACCTTTTCATGGGACAACACTGAAGATATGACACTTTGATACAATGTTAAAAAGTCAGTGTAGAAGCTTGTATAACAGTGTAAATTTGCTGTGCCCTCAAAATAATTCAACACAGCCATTAATGTCTAAATTGCTCACAATGAAAATGAGTACAGCCCTAAGTGAAAATGTCCCAATTAGCCTTTTCCCCTCCCCAGTGTCATGTGACTCATTAGTGTTACAAGGTCTCAGGTGTGAATGGGGAGCAGGTATGTTAAATTTGGTGTTATCGCTCTCACACTCTAATACTGATCACTGGATGTCCAACATGGCACCTCATGGCCAACAACTGTCTGGAGATCTGAAAAAAAGAATTGTTGCTCTACATAAAGATGGCCTAGGCTATAAGAAGATTGCTAACACCTTGAAACTGAGCTGCAGCACAATGGACAAGACCATACAGTCGCTTAACAGGACAGGTTCCACTCAGGCTTTGCCATGGTTGACCAAAGAAGTTGAGTGACCGTATTTGCAACTGGAGTCTTTTGACTGTTGTCTCCTAACATGAGGAAAATATTTGCCAGTGCCAGTAACTTAACTTAAATAATTAAAATAGTAGGCATAGTCAAGGGGTGTCAAAAACAAACTACATTTGTTAAAAAATAAGAGTGCACAGTAACATAGCAAACAAATTAGCAGAGTACAGAAGATCACAACATAGGATAGCCATGTAATGCATTCAGTTGCGAAGAAAAACTCAAGAACACTATTCTGGATGAAGGTCTAAATGTAAACTGCTGTGGTTCAACCAAATTCCTTAAAACTTGGTGCGTGGTGTTTTACCTTGAAAGTTCACTGCAGGATAATTACATACTGTTTCCGGGGACCAAAAAGTAGAATGTTCATTACTGGCTAAATGTGTCACTATACTTAAGCCCACTGTGCATGCTTTTCTCTTTTTCTCTCTGAAACAAACAGGAATTGAAATCGCTGCATTAAAAGGCATGACAGAACATCACCATTTAATCAATATTTAGCATTTGGTGATGTCTGTGGGTTGAAATGAGAAATCAAAGTATGTAAATGTAATGCAAATACTTTAAAAGTAAAGTATCTACAACTTTAAATGGAAAGTATTGAACATGATGGGTTTATTTCAGATTATTTAAATATTCATTTTAGCACCCTGAAATAGAAGAGTTATGCATAGAAGGCAGTGATTTCTATATACATGTAAATTATGTTTAAATCAATATACTTCACTGTCTTTGTTTCATTTCAAATTTAAAACTGCATCACTACCAAGGTACTTATGGACTACAGTTGAATTATTTAAGGAATGTTCCCTAGTTCTTAGAATTCTGGTCTGTTGCATTAAATGTAAAGCAGGCAGAACTGTTACAGCCAGAGATGAATCATTCAGGCCTGTACTGATTCACACTTACCACAGAATAAAAAAAAAAGTGAACATATGCTTTAAAACAGCTAGAGGCAACTTCCAGAAATCTTGTCTTCTGCTGCATTAATTACGTTATTCTTCATTTTTTAACTTTACTTTTCCCTTGATGTGCTCTTCATGGCTGGAGCACTGAATAAACCTGCACTTGTGGATCCGTGTGGGGCCCATTATCAGCGGCCTATCAAAACCAGCAGCGCTCTGAGGATGACCAACAACCCTCCACTGCTCTCATTAGTCGCGCAGTAGCCCGACTGAGCCCCCTTCTTCAGAACACTCCACCACCGGCTCAATTGTGCATCTTTGGAGCGAAAGATTTTTTTTCTGCTTTGTGCTGCTGGGTGATGCACACAGGTTTTTTTTTTTAAGAAATGATTTTCAGATCATAGAAAATAATTCTTCCTATTATCCTATGGTCATTTTTCATTCATATAATATGAAAACATAGAACAATACAGGATATTATACACTAATATGGCATATTATAAACTAATGCACTAAATTTCTGACACATTATCCAGTTGCTGCTGTACCAGAAAAATTATAATCTTTTCTTTGTTGGAAACCATAAATGCTTAGGCACACACTTTGGCAGATGTGTAAAGAATACCTATCTGTTCTCATATCTAAACCATTATGCTAACAATTATGTAAACACTACCTTTCTGCTTTCATGTCTAAACACTGCCTCTTCTTCAACAATTAAATCAACTGTCCGACATCGTCTTCCCATGAGAAGGCATATTCTAGCACATTTCATCATCATCTTCTTCAAGACCGTGAGAAATGTTGCAGCTAGGTAACTTATATTACAGTCTTTCCCCATTGTATACATGCAAATAATGGAACTATGCACACAATTCTGAAAACTTGAAGCTCATGTATCAGCATGATTCCAAACTTCTTGTTGCACATCATTTAGCACACTTTAGTCATCTAGAAACAGCCTTTGGTCAGACTTCAAAATTCAGCAACCTGATTACCAAATTAGTCATGTTCCACCTGTGCAAACCCAGTTGGAAAGATACTTTGTTTGACAGAGTATAAAAGAGGACTCAAGTGACTTAAGTGATGATGATATATACCAGTATATCATGTTCCATGTGAGCAATTCTGACTGAGCAAAGGAGCAACAATCCAGCATCCTCTCAGTACTGTGTAGACAAGTCCCTGTTTATCTCAGTGTTCCTGTATGTTGGCTTATTGTCTAATATAGACAGTCTCACTTTTCAGAAAGCATTCTAAATTGAAGAAAATATAAAAATATCCAACAAAACTCATAGGTTCAAGCTCAACATGTACAACTTATTCTTTATAACACTCCCATGCCAACACTGAATTCAGAAATACCTTCATGACCTACACTGTCATTTGGAATAATCTAAGTTTCCACTGGGCCACTGTGTTGGCCAACAACCCATAGTTTGTAGTCCTGTGCCTTCTGTCTTACTCACCACTTCTAAGTCAAACAGAATAATTCTTTTCAGCATGGTAGTGGAAAGTGTACAAATGCAGATGCCATGAGCGTGTGCCACTGCTTCAGGCAATGGAGGAGACATGTGATGACATCTATGTAGATGAATGCCAGGGACAGCCCCACCCTGTCAGGCATTCTTTCCCCCACTGTGTGGTCAGGGACAACATTGCAGCCAATATGGATGAGGTCCACTCGCCTGACCAGCATCTACCAGCTCGCTCTCTTAGATCAGGTGAGCTCTGTCTTTGGAGGTACGTGTTCAGGAATCGAGAATTTGCAAATATAGCACCTAAACTGCCTATACCTGTGAAGTGTGCAGGCTCTGTTGAGTCTTTTAAAGAACAGCTTAAGACTTATCTACTGCACTGGGCTCACATGTGTATTAATATTTGTGGCTTTATTGCTGTACCATTAGCCTTGTTGTATTAACTTTGTGGTGTTATTATTACTATCTTCTAGTATTTGAGTCTATAAAGCACTTGGTGATTCATGTCTGGGATAAGTGCTATATAAATGAACTTGTTTCTCATTGTACGTACATGAAATTTTGCTACATACTATGTTAAACGGGTAACATTTGTGTGGCATGTGTGTGTGTATATATGTGGTACTGTAAATTCTGTTTTGGTTCCAAAATGAGAAAAAGTAAACCTACTTCCACACTCTTGTATGTATTGTAACATGGCCACCTGAAGCCAAAACATACAACACTTTTGACGGAAGTGTCTTGAATTGATCACGTCAGTGTTTATTTGATGTGCTGTAAGAGCTGCTTGTATTGTATTGCTCTGACATCATCTGTGATCTCACAGACCTTTGCCTGCTAACCGTAAGCACATGACTCCTAAAATAAAAACAAATAGAATGAAGTGTGAAGGAAGCATCTACAGTGTTGAACGAATGTTACTGTTCATTTGTGTCTAACATACAAAATAAGTGATATATTATCAAAGGAATCTTTTAGGAAGCTGATTTTGTCCAGGTACAAAAATGGGTATTTATCACTAATTTCATATTGTGACATTTTGAAGAAAGTGGAATGTAGTCAGGCAGTGAATGCAATTCAGTATAAGACAGAAATTATAAAGGACAGTGGGCTTCAGCATTTTGTGGTGACATTTTGCGATGTGGTGACATTTTGTGTTGATAGTATTCTCGTGAATATATTCCTTTAAAAATGCTGCAAATGGCATTTGCCATAATTATAATTTTTCACTAAGTAAATACTTTTGTGGAGTCATCCCTCCACATCTGTAGATCTGGAAGAGTGATAGGAGGCACCTGCAGTCTTTTAGGCTTTGCTTAATAAAATGAATGTTTATGGGAGAGAACAAATGCTTTATGAGAACATTTTGTATGTTAATCATATCTCTTCTAAGTGTCACATGCTTTGGGAAGATGAATGGAATGTGTCGAATACCTATGATGTATTTTAAAACATTAACAGTTCAGAGATAATTATATATATTACCTGACTGGTTCTCTCTGAGGTAATCAGAGATGAATGATGATTCACTTCCTGTGAAGCACCTTGTGGACAATTAGGTAATACAAAATCTGGCAATTTGAGTGGATCATGAATATAGATCAGAATAACTTACATGAAGAGATAACTGCACATTGACGTAGCATTAATAAAACAGAACAGAGAGATGGGAATGCTGTCTTCTGTTAGAAAAGCTGGTTATGTTCAAGACTAGAGACATAAATTTTCTCAACATACACAGTATTACCATGTTGGAAATATATACACTGATAATTTAATGCTCACCTTGGCAGTGGAATGAACCCTCTTTAAAAACAGACATGGAAGGAAGAGACAGGAATATACCATAACAAAAGTTTCATTGATGTCCATTTGAATGTGCAGAGAAATGGTTCTTCATTTGTCATTGTCAGGTATTTCTGCTTTCTAACCAACTATGTTTAGCCTTTTAAGACAATGGAGATAAATATCTATATTCATAAATGGTTAAATAATATCTCATAATGTCTGACATGCACATTAAGCCCTGTTTTGTCTTAACATTAACTGTTTTGTATTTTGTTGTTATGTAATATATGTTCATCAACTGATTATTAATAAGACAATATTTAAATATAAAAACACTAGATAACTAATCACTGCAGTAGTAATTATGCTTAATTAATGTGGTTTAATGAACTGAGACATCAGCTAAAAGCAATTACTGTGATGAAAGTCATAGTAGACAAGACAGAAAACCAGAAGAGAAGCAGAAATCAGAGGCATGCAGGTTCCATATGGCAATCAACAAGAACAAAAAAATCATATTTCCTTATTAAAAGTGTACAACCTAAGAGATGAATTAGGATACCACAATAAAGTTCTGCTTATTCTAGTCTCAGTGAAAAGGTTGTGTAAAATAGATCACCTCAATGAGGTATATACTACATGCAATACATATTATATGGGTCTCTTAAGTCTCTCAGTTAGGTCTCTTTGTAAGATTGAATTCTCTTAGTTAGATTTGTTGATTTCGAACATAAGGTCACTGATTCCGACACAGAACGGGCTGTGAGCTTCTTAGACTAATTAACAGTTCTAGACAGCTAGAAATGAGAAGGAGAGAAAAACATGAGAACAGTGAAGACTATGACTCATCTTCTTAATCCAAAACCTCACCCACTTCAATCCAATTTATTTGCTGTATTTAGAATGTTTTAGCTAGACAGTTGTTAATGGCAACTACAGTATTTTTGTTATATTTCCGCTAATTAGCTAATAAACAAGCAACTATATATTTGTTTTGCATATGTTTCTGTCTAAAGTTTGGGAGGGGGTTATGGTGAATATGACTTTATACATAGTTTTAAGGAAACTGTTTATACTCACCACATTGTCCCAAGGGCAAATACAATTACACAAGGACAAGTTCCTGTTGAAAAAAAAACATTTCCCTCCATTACAGCCTCTGCCTCTGTCCCACAAGTGTTGTGAACAGAAGCCTGTATGATTCACATGGGACACACACAGGGTCGATGAGGACATGCTGAAAACAGGAATAAAACGGGGCTCAGAGGTTTAACCCAGGACTCTTTTTTGTTTCTAGTACTGTCATCCAACTTAATTTATCTTGGCCCACTGTCAAGTGTCTGTGATTTCGACAGCCAGGAGTGAGCCTAGAGTTTCTGCCCTAGCTGTAACAGTCTGAGAGATACTCAAAACATTTCCTAAGGTGACATTTCCAAGGTGGAATAGTTGGTGGTAAACAACTTAAAGCTCAAGGAAACCTATATTTTCTTTTTAATGAATAAAATCTTGCTCTTCTGGGCTCAGAGTGTACATATACAAAGTCCTAGGAATACTATTCAAAAGTCCAGGAATTTTTATTTCCTCCCCTTTCAATGTGTAATGTAAGATCTTAATGCTGGGTAAAGCTTGAGCAGGCTTTACCCACTACAGGCTGTGCTCCCATTATAAAGTGTAATGTAGTACTGAAGCCCCATGCAGTTTTGTTCCTGCAGTTCTGTACTATCCACAGAGATTTGTTTTGTTTTCATCCTGATAGAAAACATTCAAATCTACCAGTCTGTCAGAACCATGAGTGAGGTTTATCTGGTCATGGAAACACAGAATGTTTTGTATGATTTGAATTAATCTCTGAATGGGCAATTATCTTCAGCTGGGAGTCTGTGACAGTTGACTAGGAGTCTGTGACAGTAGACTGGCAATCAAGTCAATGATATATAGATCGTCAGCAAGCACTGATGAACACATTTGGAGAGGTGTTTTTTATCATGTTTAGTTCTGTTTTTAATTGAACCTGGCAGTAAGTCAACACTCACACAGTATTCACAGTAGTCACTGAATAATATTCCTCAAGATTAATAACTAAACAAGTTTTACGCTCAATAATTTAGTTATTCATTATTAGTTATGAGTTATTTTATTGTTTAGTTATTCTTAAGGTCTATAATTTAGCATAGGAGTATTATTTAATCATCTTAAAGCATATTATTCATTAACTACTGCACTGTGAATGATTCAGTAACTACATTAAGACTACATTAATATTAAGGTTACAAGAGTGAGAAGTGAACATCTGCATTTGGAGAGTAAGGGAATTAGTACAGACCACCCAAGCTAGTTATAAAAGCACTCAAATTTTCTCACTTCCATTAACAAAATGACCTGTTTATGACTCCATTTATCACTTGAGATCATGCAGAAGGCAATACTGCTCAGTGCTGCTCTAACAGTCACAAAGTGGATCCAGAAGGTGACATCTGGCCTAAAATAACAGATAGAATATGCAGTTCCTACTCTAGACCTTCTCTGCCGTCCAAGTGGGCTGTGTAACCAAGCCCAGGTGTAACTATATCGATTTCTAAACCCTGTTAAAAAGTATTAGAGTGACCACCTATAATGTTACTTGTATCACAGTTGGATGTAATATTTATATTATAACAATGTATAATAATGTAACAATTCTATTATAAATTATGTATTTCTTGTGAGATTTAGCTATTAGTATATGTGGTATATATATATATATGCAACATGAGTGTGTAAT
>JAOXYF010000018.1:10460576-10480378 GCA_028565775.1 Sternarchorhynchus goeldii | reverse complement strand
TATATATATATATGCAACATGAGTGTGTAATGTTCAGTTAATAAACAACAAATTCAAGCATTACAAAAGCTGTCCATGTGTCTGGCTCTTAGGAAAGGTGCCTTTCTGCCCACCAATTCACTTTAGTCTGAGTGTACAAATCACAGTGTGTGCAAACCTACACCCCTCAAGAGTACACTGCTGACCTGTCTTCTGCATCTGTGTAAAAGTGGTAGGGTCAGTAGCGTATGGAAAATCCAGTGTGTTTTACATATTCTGTAATATTTCTGAATATTTGGATTTTGAACATTTGAAAGTATGAGCAATATGCATAACAAAACTGGATCTTTCACTGTTCTACAATCAATGTAACAACATCATGAATCATCAGTGTGAGGTTTAAAACAGTTCGTCATACAGCCTGTTTTAATGCAAAGATTAGTAATATAAACCAATACATCAAACCTGGTATCTGCAGTACTGCTGCATTTGTTCTATATCGCATATTTTGGTTTTTCTCTACACCAATCCAGATTCCACACACAAGTTCAAATAAATTACATGCTACTTGTACACTGTTTTGTACAATCTTATTTGATTATTCGATTTCTCTGTATATGTATTTTTTCACAGATATGTCTTATCTATCCACAGTGTTTTCCCTGTGTTTACCACCTCAGTCAGGTAACATATTTTCTTCGTTAGCAGGTTTTGTGATTATTGAGTTGTCCCCCATTTATTTGTGTATGGGTACTATGAACTGAACTAAGCATTGTGCAGTTTTCAGTACTCAGTAGTTGGCATTTAAAATATTTGAAATACTTTCTTTGGAGAACATCTACATAACATGCAGATTACTACAGCTTTTGAGGTGCTTTGAACTCAAAATGCCTTGTCACAATAGAGAGAGTCATTTGACAGAGTATAATGAACAAAGAATCCCCAAGAAAATGATAAGAATTACACGAGATGGCCGGAGATTTGGCTTGCCCAAAATTAGACTGCTGAAAATAATTTCATTTAATTTCATTACATTTGATACCAAGGTGTCAAAGTTCAGTTCAGGATTTTTTCCCCAATTACTGTTGTATTGTTAAACTAAATGCTCAACTAAGGTTTTTGGAAATGTGCCACAAGAATTGGTCTAGCAGTGATGTTGGTGGCAACCAAAGTACATTGTGGTTGTTATCTAATTTTGGTATAGTCAGATTTTGAAGAGAACTGTGCCAACTTTGTGATGACTTTTCACATGATCCCTTTAATATTATAATCACAGTTGACACAATCACAGTTTGTGTAACTCTGGTCCTGTTTGGCCATGGGAGGGAGTCTCCACAGAACACTAAACGAACAGCTGCAGTAAACTAAACTACTGTGTACTTCACAATATATTTTTCTGCATTCTCATAAAAAGATGCAGATTATATCCTCTGGGAGATATGTTTCTGCAATCGACATCCCTCTGACACTTTACAACACACTGTAGAGTTTAAAGAGCAGTGATGTGCAGTCAGGTCTTTCTAACCCTTCAGAAAAGGAAAACAAAAAAGTGCACGGTCACTCTGTCCACAAAAGGATGCTGCCTTAAATGAATCCCACATAAAATTAATACTTAGGCATATTTTTACCACTTGGCCTTGCATAGATTGACTAATAAATCGTGCTCACTCACAGAGAGAGACTCTTTTTGGCTGTCAAACCTCTGTTTCTCCAAATGTCATTACAATGACGCCAGTGGATGTTGTCTAAATTACAGTCCTGCGTGGGTCACAGTTCTCTCAGACATCTGGTACAACAGGCAACATTAGTGAAAGGTCACATTACCTGAGCCCATGTCCACAAGCTGAGGGCCAAGCTGAGCTTTATGACTCTTAAACAGATTATGGTCCTGGAAGTGGGCAGATGACAGTCCACGGGCACGCAGTCCTTATAGCTCCATAAATGCTAATGTGTGCTTATAAGCCATGCTCCTTCCCTCCCTGGGCAACTTCACAGGACTGTTGCCTGGGTGACGAATAGAATCATTAAGCGCTGGCCTGAAGCTTCACTTTGAAATGCGTGGCTACCTGAGCACGTGTTCAGTCCTGTAAGGATTCCTGGGGCTGTATGCACAGAGCTGCATACTCATGTCCTTTCTGTTTTTAAACAGCTTTCTTTGTTATCTTTGTCACTATGTAATTAAGTCTTACATTTTAAATCTTTTTTTCAGCCTTTTTTCCATTTGGTTGGTTTCATAAATCAGGTTGCACTATTTACAGCCCTTTAACACATTTTAAAATTTGTAATTGCATTTCAGTATAAACCCATCATTATTCTGTGTACATGTTTGATTATACTACATGTCTCACAGATATGTTCAAAATGCACTCCACCTTTTTCAAGTAAAACTCATCACTACAGTATTTACATTTCTCACTTGCTTGGCTTCTTTTGCTACACACACACACACAAACACATACACTCACTGTGCACCAAGCACCCAGCTCAAGAACCACGCCCAGCCTTACTCTCACACACACACACATACACTCTCACACACACCATTCCTGCTCCCCTCAAAAACACCAAATTGCTGGCCACTTTCCCCTGTTTCTCCCTCTTTAACTGTACTGTGTCTAATATCCCTTGGGGGGGTGGGTTGTTGCTTTTCATTATGTTCTTACATTTATACCAGTTCTGCACACACACACACACACACACACACTAGTGCTCACTGCACTAGCAACCTTCAGTAGACTTCCCTGATTGTAAATTTTGTAAATGCAGTTGTTTTTGGTTAGTTGTAATGTTTCTCATCATGTATCTATCTCTCCCCGTAATGGTGGAAGGGAGGGAGCAAGAGGTTGCTGAAAGGGAGATTTATTATCCATAACATGACTACAAGAAAGAAGCACAGTAGAAAACTGGCATGGTAAAAATAGAATTGAGAAATAACAAAGAAAATCGCTGGTAGTTAAGGCACAAGGTGTGTGAGTGCAGAGAGGTGAGAATTTAAGCAAGACCCTGAATGCAGAACACGCTTGGGCCATCAGAAACACAGAGAATGAGATGAAATGCTCAGTGCTGGATTCCTGAGGGTTTTAAAGACAAGAGAAACAAACAAGGCACAGGTGAATGTGATCAGTACTCAGGTGATTAGTGGTGGAGAGAGTGCAGTGTGTGTTTGTGTGTATGTGTGTGTGTGTGTTCCTATGCCTGGGTGCATGTCACACCATAACACCTCAAATTAATTTCAGAGTTATGTTGTGTTATACCAAGCCAGCCACCTTATTTTCACACATGTATCTGATTACAGATTTGTTATGGAGTTTAAATGAAATATCTTCAAATAAGATCTTTCATATAGACATATTAATGATCACATTTGTTCACTTGATGCATAAAGTCATCCATGTACAAAATAAATGTATATAATCCTTCAGAAACACTTCAGACATAATAACCATTTTCAACTTCATTTTCATGATGTAATTTTCTGTTTGTTTTGATTCTTTAACAGAAGCTTCACACCACAGAAACAGCATCAACTGTTCTAACTGCTTTTCTTACATACACACCATTTTGAAAATAGCTTAATACATACCAAGACTTTATATCATCAGAAATCTGAGACCTGAACTCTCATGGGATATTGTGTGTCAAACATTTCTACTATTTCTACTTCAATCCTTATGTAAATCCTTAGTGTTTATGACATAGAGTACCAGTCAAATTTCTGCACACACCTGACTGAATGCATGTTTTTAATAGTAACAGTAATACCTTTTAATCTAATGAATTATGCTTAAATTTGTTTCTAAGACAAATACACATTGGTAAAGGTGTTAGCCTATATATGAATGAATTTTAAAAATACACACATTTGCACTAACAGGCACACACACATGCACAAACAATTAGTTGTAGATGCACCTTCAGCAAAACATTTTCTTTCAGAACCTTAGTCCCACACCCTTCAAGTGCATTTCTTCATGACTGAGGGAAAAGCATCATAGGCGTCTGCCTCATGCAGCTGGAGAACATCACTAGTGTGGAGCTGAGGAGGACAGTAAAGGGTGGATACTTTGAAGGATCTAAAATCTAAGATAAACAAATATTGACTATCACAGCATAATCACATATGTGTTACTTCAGTGGTTTGATGTTTCATGCTTTTTTAATGTAGAAAATACTAAAAACAAGCAATGAGTAGGTGTGTCCAAACATTTGATTGGTACTGTGTGTCATGAACATAGAATGTTTAGGAAGAGAAAGGAAGAAAACACGAGTTTCCATCTGAACATTTTAATGAAATTAACTTCATGAAACCAAACAGAAAGGTTCTGTTTAACCCAAAACTAAGGAAATCCAGTGTAACATTATCAATGACTGACAGACACAGTCAGTCACAGCATCACAAAAGGCATATAAAGGAAAGATCATGTGTGTGTGTGTGTGTGTGTGTGTGTGTGTGAAAAATGTATGAAACATTTCAAAACAAGCCTTTAGAAGGGCTGAAAGTTACTCCAAGTGTTTTCTGTTTTCTTTTTTAAACTCTTGCCACTTTTTCTGTCCTGTTGACTTTTTTATTTTGTTTAGTGAAATCATTCTCTGTGATGATAAAAGCCCAGCAGCCATTTCTGTCCAGCCCGTACATGCAGCACCACATCACCATTATAATAAAGCCCAGTGGCACCTCCAAGCTCCACGCACAGCACGCATCCCTAAACCGCCCTGGGGCGACTGAGATAGGAAAGGGGGGTGTGTGGATGTGGACATGCTGACATGGGTAATACATTGATTTTATATGTGTTTTCAATATGATCATACTCCCCCCGTGCCTCTTCTTGGTTTATGACCCTTTAACAAAATCATTTCTATGCAAAGCACTGGTCTGGTGCTTTTGCTTCTTTTTCTCCCTCTTTCCCAGTCCAAAGCAAGCTTGTGCCAAGTTTTCATTTTTCAGTTTTCATTTTTCAGTCCACCGTGCTGTGAGATGCACTGGATAACAAAGGATATATTTTTCACTTACATGTAAATGAAAAGTAAAGATTGTATATAAGTTGCAGAAACTCATGTAGCACCAGCATGTTTTTATATAGAAAGAGGAGACTTGGGGTGATCCTGCTTAAGTCAGTCTGCTCACACAAAATAGTTACCTATCCATGGGTGTTTGATAGTGCCTGCTCTTAACCTTAAATCTTATCCATTTTCCTAGCCTATATGCCCATGCTTGACAACTGAAATCCTGAAAGGAAAGGGAACTCCTTCCACCTTTCGGTAGACCAACTCAGAACAGCACCACGATTTAGTCTCACTGACAACAGTGAGAAACAAGATTTCCATTTTGTTTGCATCTTGTTTCTCATCATTGATAATCTTTTACCATAAAATGGATTATGAAAATGAATAATAATATATAAGAAAAATCTAAATTCTGCATAATGGCATACTTGTCTAACAAGAACATTTAAAGTGAACCTTAAACTGTATCAGAATTGCTGTAATTGGATTAGAAAAATCAAAGTAATTAAATTCCAAGATACTCTTATTATTAAGAAAGTTTACTTCTTAAACCTCCTTTACTGAAGCATCTGTCAAAGCTCTATTCTCTTATGTATGTTCTCTTCATACAAAAGAAAAATTCTTATTTAAGGTCAGCCTCTTATTGTCTATGCTTGTGCAAGGAACAGAGACAGAAACTGGGTAGCATTTTTGAGTCCTCTAGTACTTTAGTGGAGTGTCTGACCTTGGAAGGGTTGTTTCTGTATGTATTCACTTGCATTTCTGCTGAAAATGTGCTCATAGATCCAATCACTATCTCTCTGCCCTCACAGAGATCTGCCACTGTGGCTGTTTCCTGTAGCTAGATCGGACATCAGACAATTTTGCAAACATAATGTCCTTGCACTCTTGAATAACATTCAGATGTCAGTGTAATGTCTCGGCCAATGGACCTATGATTTCAAGAGATAGGGAAAGGTATTGGCATTTTAACCCATTGGTTCAATTTCAAAAGCTTAAAGCTGCAAAAGCTGATATTTCTGATTTGTTCAAATGAAAAAAACAACAACACTAACAGAGAAATATATTATGCTTGACATTACCCTAAAATGGGAAGTCTGGCTTTTGAATTGCGGGCTTTTTTATCACTAAATATGTGGTTGCACATTGTGATTAATGGATTGTGGACTGATTGATGAGTGGGGTGTGACAGCTATGAAGTTTGTGTGCCACTAAAGGGGTTGGTGATTTGTGTACTGTTGGAGTCATCTATTCTTTGTAAAATAAGGCTTAGTGCAAGCTGATGCTCTGAAGAAACTGCCAAAGATTAACATACTCATACAGTGTTGTGCTAGTCTTGAGTATATTTCCCCAACATAATTCAAACTAACAGAGTGCACATCCTAGACAGCAAATTTAGATCTATTTGTCTGTTCTCTAGTTGCATCTGTTTTTTGAACTGGGCTCTCTTTGCTTTTTGAATTTTTCTTTTACACTATTAAAGTCTGCAGTTGTGTAAAATTTTTAGGTAAAAAACAGTATTAATAGTTATATACTGCTAACTGAGAATTGTATTATTCAATAGAATATATACCAAACCCAAAGAAAACAGATTGTGATGTCATGCTGCAAATCTGGCAGTGTAAATTTAATGACACTGTATTACTAAGAGAATTTAAGTAATAATTGGTACTATAACTAAAGGAAACCATAAATCATTAAGTGCACTTAGTTAGAAATCCTGCATCAAACAGATTTCCAGACACAGAGCATCACATGATGAACTGTATGCATTTTAAGTATTTCATCAGCATTTAAAGTACACCTTGTTAATCATAGCATTATCCAAGCCAACATGACTATCTTTCTTCATGCTCTTATGTTTTAGAGGAGGGCAATTTGATGGTAAGTGGGCTAATGGACTGAATCATAGATGGACAAGGTTGGATCTAATGGAATGCTAATATAGCATCAAGAGGATATATGAAGCACGTGAAAGAACTATGGTTCATCCACACTCGTACACAAGTATTGAGTTACATGTAACTCAATGTACAGATTGTAACATGGACATGTTGTGTGGTCCAGCTAAGGACGAGCAAAGGATGATCATGACTAAACTAACTAGTATCAACTACTTCTGTAGGGATTGAAAATCTTGATTAAATAATTTTTTTTGTTATTGTAACTAGAAGTGTTCAAAAACATAAGTGTTAAATTTCTAAGAATTCAGATACAGTACATTCCAGTGCACTATGACCTTGCAGGTCAGTGTATAATGTATTATTGTATAATGCTTCACTGTATAATTGCATATTGCTGTTTCTGTTGGAGGAGATTTTACTGTCAAATAATTCTGCAAATTCTTCACATTCTTATTAGAAGGTTCTAATGACATAATTTTTTTAACTTGAGAACACAGAGAACATAAAGAAAATAGTAATTGTCATAAATGTTTGACATCACTGCTGAGCCAATATAGACCATTGCATAGTATTTGAATAGTAGACTGTGTCGTAACATGGCTTCTAACACATCAGTCTTCTTGCTCCTTGGGGGTGGTGTAACTCAGTATTGTGGGCCTCCTGGTATGTTTGTTAATGCTGGCCCATGGTGCATGATTGATAACAGAGTATGTTTGAGTGCAGCAGACATGATCCAAAAGGATCTAAAATCCATTAAAATAATCATTTTTGAGAAACTAGCTTCAGGCAGTTAGCATCAGAGATGACTAGCAGAAATTGGTCTGAATTCACTGGCCCAACAGAAATTCTTATTAAGAAATAGTTGGGAAATACAGAGAAGTCACGATGCAGAGACCGGTAGTAGAAACAGCAGATTGTTTATTATTGTTTATTCTCGTTAATTTATGTTGTCCTTGCATTCCTCAGGTGGTGGGCATTATCCAGTAATTAGCTGACCACCTGAGGATCATTATGTCTTTGCTTTCCTTATTTAAAGGGGCGGTTTTTGTTTAGACCTTGCCAGTCTTTGACGTCACTGGGCCTCTTTTGTTACAGTTATGCCTTTTCAGTTCGGTTTCGTTTCATTATTTTCATTAAACACTTCAGTAGGAGACCTGTGTTGAGCTTCCCGTTCTTTTTCTTTGTCTGCACGTTCTTTGCCTGTGACAGGCATTTCAGATTATTATGGTTAGATAGAGGTCAAACCAATGTTTGAGGTTATCTTGAGGTCATCACTGTTTTTAATAAAAGTATCCTGTGTAATTAAGGTTTGAATAGTTCTGATAATTGGGGGTAAATATTAATGCATAAATAATTTTGCGGATATGAATTTTGAGAAAAGAAAAGAAAAAAGAATAGAATAGAAAAGAAAAGAAAAAGTAATCTTATTTGGTGGACGTATACTTAATTCGCTCCAGTTGGTTGTGTACTTTGATAGATTAGAGAGTTGATAAACAAATGTCTTGTTGAAAGGAGTTGAAAGGTTTGGGAGATATAGAACTATATCACATCTGTACATGTTGATTTTATATTGAGAATTGGTTGCTTGTATCCCTTCACATGTTTTTTGTTCTGTCACATGTTTTTTGTTCTGTTACATGTTTTTTGTTCTGTTACATGTTTTTTGTTCTGTCACATGACTGCAGCCAAGGGTTCAGTGAAAGTTGCCAATAAGAACAGTGAGAGTGGACATCCTTGTCTGGCTTCCTTGTAAAGTACGAAACTTTGAGAAGTGACTCCATTTGTAAGCACAATAGCTGTGGGTGAGATGTATAATGTTTTTATCCAATAACTAAATCCAAAACCAAATTTGCAAAGTGTGGAATAAAAAAATATCTTATTAACTTTTTTTGAATGCTTTTTCTAGTGATAAGGTTACTGTTTTGGAGTGTGTTTTGTGAGAAGAAGATTAGATTACATAGTCTACTGATATTGTCCAATGTTTGGCTAAGTGTAATGAATCCTGACTGACCTTCCTGAATTATCATAGGAGTTACTGTTTATTTTTGGATGGCTAAAGCTCTTATGATTATTTTAAATCTGTTTTCTAGTGAGAACGGATGATGACTTGAGGGATTGGGAAATTGGAATGCCAAGAGAATATATACCCAATCCTAAAGAAAAACAGGAAAATCAGTCTGCAATCAAATTCTATGTAGAAGGACCACAATGACATGACTCAAAACTATACCATGTCTCCTTTGTAACAAATAGATATTCACTCTGTAACCTTCTGCCTCACAAATTATAATCCTGAATGACCCCTTTTATGTTTTCCTGCTTTTCACTGCTTGTTTTTTTTTTTATTCAAAGCTTCATGATTTCTGGTTATTTACAAAAGATTATCCTATGAGTGGGTGTGTTCATGCGTCATGTCTGTTATGTGAGTGTGTGCTTCAGTGTGTGTTATCATTACTTGTTTGACCAATTGCTGCCATATTTGGTTATGATTAAGATGGTTATGATTAAATTGTTCAGGAATTTCTCTCTACTTGAACAATTAAATGAAACATTGTCAAGATTCATTTTCAGTTCATGGTCATTCATTACTAAATTTAACCTGATTGTCACGGATTACTGCTTGACAGATCATTTATGCCACTGCCCACTGACACAAGGAAAGGAGTGGAGGCAACTTTAAAGGCAGCTGTCTAACTAGGCAGCATCTTAACTGTCCTGTAACCTTCTAAAATATTGTTGACAGTGATGACATAACAGACTGCATGCGACGGTGATACTTTGTATCATGTGTAACTGATTATGCATAACATTAACTAGTTAGCTAGCTAACTGGTGAACCGACAACCTAACTAGGTGAGCAAACTAGCCATTTTACTTTGAAACTGGTTTCTCTCCCCAATAAACAAATTTTCCTTCTCCATTTGAGCCTTTATAAAATCTTGCAGTGCTGATTTTGTCACTGAAGAATGAAAATCGGTGACAGAAACTAGTTAGACAGCAAGCCACAAGTGCAGCGGTAGGCTAGTGCTTTGGACTCTCAAACAGAAGGTTGTGGTTTTGAATCCCAGCTCTGCCAGGCAGCCACTGTTGGGCTTTTGGTCAAGGCCTTTAAATCTCTTGACTCAATACAATGGCTCACCCTAGCTCACAAAGAAGCTGGGGTATACGAAGAAATTATTTCATTGTTCTGTACATGCGTTATCTACAATGACGAATAAAGACATTCCATCTGCTCTAGATCTTAATCTAATCTTAATATACACGTCTACTAAATAATTCAGGATGAACACTTAACTGGAATAAATTATTAGACAATGTTGCTTCATTGTTAAACAAAATAACAACAGCACCATGGAAACCTACAGCTCACTAAGCTAAATGTTTATTGAAATGTTTATTAGCCAGCTATTATAATTAATAGCCTGATGCTAATGTTAAAATGCTAATCCTTCAATGTACAGAGAACTGTAGCTAAAATTCCAAGGTACCTCAGTAGGCAGCATATTTAAGGTATCTAAGCATTGGAACAGCCTATACGTCAGGAGTACATACACACTATAACGTTAAATACTGGCTATGTAGACAGCTCCATATGTTTTGGAACAGACCCACAGACTCTCTATTATTAAATTACAATCTGATACATTCATTCTACAAGAAACACATTAGCTAATTCAGAATCACAGCACATGCATTCACAACAGTTTAACCCAACATTTTCTTCAAACTACAACAGTGTAAAAAGTAAATTCCTCAGTTAAAGGATATTCCTACTGTTGGTCATCATGCCTCAAATGTAATTCTTTTAAAAAGAATTTACATGGACAATTTGACCCATACTGATTACTTGTGTTGGTTAGCTACATATTTTAACATTTATATGAAATGTTCTGACCAGTACACATTTATAAAGACATTTACACAACCAGTGTGTGATAAAGTTTTGCTCAATTTCAAAATAAAAACATCTGTATGCTTTTAAAATCAGAGTGTGTTTATTGACCAGGAATAATGTCACATACAAGGAACCTGACTCAGTGAAATTGGTACATGACAATCAGAATAAAAAAGAGATTATGTCCAGGGTGTAGGTTCTGGTTATTTCCAGGGTGTAGGTTATGTTCATTCTGGAGTAGGTTTCTGCAGAGTCCAGATGTTGTAGGATGAAGTGGAGGGCCACATTTAAAACCAGCCTACCTCTTTAGAATTCTACGAGTGCTTCAGAATTCTGACAGTGCAAAGGTAAAATTTTGCTTTGATATTCGATTAATGTCTGAGGTTTTCAGTGATGAACTTTGAGTCCAAAATGTTAAAAGGTTTTCTAAGATGGTTTATTAATGAGGAACAGGACATTCAGAGAGATCAAAGTGTCAAAAATGTCAAGAAATCTACAAACAAAGATTTTTTTTGACTAAGTTTAAATGTTCTTTTATCCATACTCTTTACGTAATCGATAACAAAGTAAAGACAGGCTTTTGGAATACAAATGTATCTCACATATAGTACAGCTAACGAACCCTTTCCTTTGCAAAGCTAGTCAAAAATACATCCATTGCTTTTTCAAAGTTTAAAGTTTTATTTGTCACATACATAGTTATACATAGTTATATAAAGTTTCATATGAAGTTTTGAAATGGTCATGAAATTCTACATTTGTAGAAGTGTACAGGTGTGTTAACAGGTGTGTTAACAAGTGATTTTTTTTAAATCTGTGACTAGTGCACAGGTTAATGAAGAGAGGCCAGTGACTTGTAGACCTCAGTGTAAGAGTGCAGAGCGAGCTCTCCGGCGCTACAATGAAGCTTACTTTTACTTGTCCCTGAGGACTTGCTGTAACTGCACTACTTCACTTTGTCAGAAAAGAAGCTCTTTTCTACCCTGATTCCTAATGTAACTAATGTGAGGTAGGTGAGTGGGGAGCTTTGCACTCTGCTCTTCACTCTCGGTCACAATAATGCTGTCCTCCCTCATGCACAGTAATGCTTCTGCCTGTCTGTTTTCCCCATCTGTGAAATTGGGGAAGGGGGGCTGTGGGGTGGATGTGCCTGGGATATCTAAGGCTTCCACATATGTGAGGCCAATTAACATTCACTCCAGCTTATTAACACTCAGGAGTGTCACCAGCAGCCTCTCAACGCCAGCCCTTCTTTTAAAACCCAGGAATGATGGCAGAAAATTGTATCTAGTGTCTACAGGCCCAGTGGCTCCCTGTTCATGCATTCACATACCCCTGCTAGCAAGGCTAGAACTATAAAACCAAATTACTCCACTTTTTTTCCTTTTTCCATTTAGATGGTAGTTTCCATTTTTAAATGCGAAGCCCCAGCAATGGAAGCACCGAGCAGAGTGAAGAAGATGGAAGTGGAGAGAAACATGGTTTAGGAAATGGAACAGTGTGGCTGCAGCCGATTATCCACAACTCAAACGCAAGAGTCTTATGTAGGCAATTAGATATGCAGACATGGGCCACCTATCACATTTAAAATCCTAAAATATTATTTATGACTTTGCATATTCATACACACATGTATATATTTTTTTATACATATTTTAGTTTTTAAACTTATGTTTCCATGTTTTCATGGCACTGCTTTTCCAAGGGGAAAAAAAGCTATATTATATATAATTACTCTTAGACTAGTGAGACTGGTATAAAAATAATGCTATATTACTAATGATTACTCTTAGACTAGTGAGATGAGCATATCCAACTTTTTTCATACACTTATTTTGAGTACCGTTACTTAATTTATTCTAAAACTACGCTAATCAAGGAGAATACTTCTGTGGTCTTCTTTCCTGCTGTCTCTAACAAAGCCTTTTACAGTGCTTGTACCCTCTGCTGACTAGGACCGAGCTTCAGCTGCACAAGTACAATAATGCTCTCGCGGTTATAATGACAGGTTTGTACTCTAATCAATACCCACTGTAAAAAGTACAGCCAATTCAAGAATTGCCTGTATTTGTCATCAGCATAGTTTTATCTTCACTTTGTTGTTTTGGGTGTTCTAACTCCATAGGCTTCCTTTTTTGTATTTTTAACACTAGAAAATAGTGTAATTATGTGAAGCTTCAATCATGACAGATCTGAAGTGTTTGGTTGCTGATCTGTGAGACAGGATAATTACCTCTTTCTCTGCCCTACACCAGGCAAAATCATAAGCCTACATTATCTATACCACACATCCTTAATCACATCTTCTAAGTGCATAATTCATTGCAGATGTAATTGATTGAGTAATTTCTCCTATTTAACAAATGTGTTGCAATAAATCGGCCGCCGTGGTGCTATGCCTGCTTCTGCTTTCCCATGTGTTGTTGCTCAAATACAGGAGTTGAGTACCTTGTTAGAAACCACGTGTACCTTTCTCTCCTGTGTATAGCATGGAACAGAAACACCATCTTTAAGCTTGTCCTGACTGATGGTTCTGATTGCAGTATTTTATTGACTGATATCTCATTGGCTGTATGTTTATCTTGTGGTTGTCATGTGTTGTATCATTACTGACTAAGAAAATACCAGTGTGATCAAAACACATTATAGATGTCTTTGCAATAGTACTGGCTGGGCAGGTCTTCCTGGCTGGGCAGGTCTTCCTGTCTGGCTGTTAATTGTTCACCTTGCCAGTGCTATAATGTATTTAATCTCCACTAACCTATTTAGCTAGGTAGATGAATTGCAACATTGCCATTAAATTTGATACATATTTTGTAACACAGATGTCATTTTGATATTCAGATATTCTCTTAGAGCATTATACCAAACACAAGGCTAAATAGAGAAGGAAAATGGTTTACAGTTTCTATTTTGATTGAGTTTATTTCTTCTCTGAGAGGGCATTTTCTGATTTTAAGGAGCTCCACTGGGATAATTACATAAACACGGATATACAAACTCCCTCGCTTTCACTCACTCTCTCTGTTTCTCTCTCTCTCACTAAAACATATAAAAAGTTTTGATGAGTTAAATCCACCAGCTACCAAGAAAGGACTAACTACATGTCAAGGCTCAACTCCACAAATACCAGGCCAAGCATGGTGTTATTACCACTGCCATTACTAAATCTCAGTGAAACTATACAGATCAAACCAGAGAAAACATGTTGTAGAATCTAATTTGTTCTCCTCCCACCGCTGCAACCTTTATGTGTCTTGTTCACCTGAAGACCCCTAGACCCCTGAAACCAACCCAATTACTCTAGACAAAATCAAGCCAAACCAGTGGGACTATCCACAGTGGACCTTTTCTTCAATATATAAGGGGATCTATTAATCAGTTCCTGGACCCTGGGAAGCCCATTCAGACCATGGCTCATGGTTTGTGGAGAAGCGCATAGCCAACATATGAATCACTCTGTAGCGTCCTGAGACCCTTATCATAAAGTCTGACCTCTATTAGAGCTCATTGTCATTTATCTGGAGGGACTCTCACTCCTCTTGTAAAAGCCTGAGCAAACAGGGTTCCGCATACAAAGCTAGCAGCGCATTAAATCATCGGGGACATGTCAGTGGAAAAACTGAGGAAGATGGTAAGGGAGATCTGTGTGAAGAGTGCAGATCAGGAGCAGGATACCATAGAGAAGAAGAAGAAATAAGAGGATGGGCCAATACAGCAATGTAGGACAAGAACTATAGAATATGAACAAAAAAGCCTTAAACAGCAATAAGGTTCAATATGCAAAATATGGAAAATTGATTGCTTTACTCAATACAGAGTGGCTAATGTTCAAAATAACAACTTCCAGTATTTATTGTAGCCTCTGCAAATATTAATCAGAGATGGAAGCTAATCCTACCAGAACCTTGAAATAAAGAGAATGTCTACCTGAATAAGCACTGACTTATTACATATTGCAAGATTTGAGTTAATTGAATTTAAACTGAATACCAAATAATAAACAGTGTCTAAAATTTTTCGATTTTTTGTCTACTATACAGTGACATAGTAAACAAGAAATACAAAAATATACTGACACCTAGTGGTTAAAAGTATACGTGCAATACCGCGCTAAAAAGTACATAGCCTACATAAAGCTGCGGGGCATTTTAGCTTTCACAGATAGAACTGCAGTACGTCAGCACAGGAGAGAATCGCCAAAATGCCTTCGCTTTGATATGGAGTACTGAACAGGGACAGTTTAGACCCAATAAATATTTTAATGGATGAATTTGACAGGAAGTTTCAGGTAGGTGTATTTGCATTTGTATTCACAGACAAAAAAAAAACAGTTGAAAGAATTTCTTAGAAAGTAAATACAATTATTTATTACATTTTAAATCTTAGTAGAATAGTCAACAAAGCCTAAAGATGGCTAAATACGAATTAAATATTTTAATATAAATTATATTAATAGTTCGTAACAATTAATCAAAACGTAGGTTTTTATCGACAGTTTATCAGAATTAGTATCTACATGTTACTTTGATCTCTTTATAGTTAAAACATTATTTACATAAAGACATTTGACTTTTTTCTATTTTCTGTTATAGCATTGCTGTTGCGCCTCAATGGTACGTGTCATTCTCTTGCAGAAATTCAGTGAACTGCACGCGCGGGTCTTTCCCGGAACGACCGTGTTTATCCCGAAAACACGCAATCGACGATAAATTGTAAATGTAACATCTCATGGTAATACTACAATTAAGATTCCACACCGTGTGGATGCATAGTACTGTCTTGTTCCTGCCGAGAAAGGTTTTGCTGGCAGTAACGTGCGCCGCTATTAAAGACTGACTGAGTGTTGTGGCGCTTTTACGCGCAATGGAGAGCTTACCCAAAGACCCCATTTTTTGGACGCTAAATGAATCTTGGACTAATACTAGTGGTAGAAACGAAACCAGAATGGGAAACCAAACTGTGAACCCTCTAAAGCGTAACGAAGAGGTGGCTAAAGTTGAAGTGACTGTCCTGGTCCTGATTCTGCTGTTTGCCTTGGCTGGGAATCTATGTGTACTGCTGGCTATTCACACAAGTAAGCACAGCCAGTCACGGATGTACTTTTTCATGAAACACCTGAGCATAGCTGACCTAGTGGTGGCAATCTTTCAAGTGCTCCCTCAACTTATATGGGACATTACATTTCGCTTTTATGGGCCAGACTTTTTGTGCCGCCTGGTGAAATACGTGCAAGTGGTAGGGATGTTCGCCTCCACTTACTTGCTTGTACTGATGTCCATCGACAGATGCTTTGCGATTTGTCAGCCTCTGCGGTCCTTGCGACGCCGAAAGGATCACATTTACGTGGTTGCCTCGTGGATATTCAGCCTCCTCTTTAGCGTTCCACAGGTGTACATCTTCTCCCTCAGAGAAGTCGGCAGTGGAGTTTACGACTGTTGGGGAGACTTCGTGCAACCGTGGGGTGCCAAGGCCTACGTCACGTGGATTAGTCTCGCAATCTATGTAATTCCGGTGGCGATTTTAAGTGTTTGCTACGGGCTAATAAGTTTTAAAATATGGCAAAATTTCAAACTGAAGACCAGAAGAGATCAATGCATATCGCTGACTCCTCGACCAGCGACCTGCGCCGCACTTACGCGTGTAAGCAGCGTGAGGCTTATCTCAAGGGCGAAAATTAGAACTGCGAAAATGACGTTTGTGATCGTCCTGGCTTACATCATTTGCTGGACGCCGTTCTTCATAGTGCAGATGTGGTCAGCTTGGGATCCGATGGCACCAAGAGAGGGTAAATGTCTACAAAAGAACATATACCTACAAATGTCTACAATATATATATATGTTTTGAACAGCTCATCCACTAAGACGCATTTCTTAATTCTTTACCATAGCCTTGTTACTAGTCCTGAGGCAATCACAGCACTGTTAACTCTTGGCAATGTCTAACTGGAGCTTTAAAGACTTCTTTAAAATAGACATGCTGGGACATGCTATCTAAATCCTATAGTAAGCCTTTCAGGAAGATAAACAGAAAGTAATGAAAGTGAGAACGTTTCAGTGCAGGAGTTTGAATCTAGTCTTACATAGTGTAGAGAAGGCATGAATCTTTCCTGTTCTTTAAAAGGAAAACGTTCTGAGAACTGAAGTGGTTTTCCTTTTTGGTATTTTCACACCATTGCAAGGATCCAAACTGACAAGCATTTAGAGTGTGAGGTATGAGGTGAACTGTTTAACCAGTGAAATACACAATATTTGCTTTGGCAAGTGTGTGACCCGGTGTCGTGCTAAATAATGATGATTAATGCATAGTAACTACACTTCACTTCAGCTGGATGACAAAAGGTGTTGGTCCCCATTTCACTGATGTGATGTTTGTTTCATGCAGGGTTTCAGTGAATGTTGAGCACACTGGAAATAGATTAATTTTCACTCAGCTCTCATCTAGTCGATCTTGTCCAGGGGATATAAATCAGATTTCTGGAGGTGACCAGTAGCCCTCGGTCAATAAATAAATTTATCCTACCAATAAAAAAGCAAATATATCAAAAGATCATTTTGTTATGGGAATAGCTCTTTACAATAACAAACTTTGTAAATGGGATATAATGCACTGTTATGACAAATTTGCCACAAGTAGGACATTTATAGGAAACTAGAGTGACCTTTGAATTTCTCAATGTAAATATTCAAATAAAACCAAAAAATATTTTGAAATAATAAACAATAATAAATAGTTTAAAGTTCAAAGAGAAAGATCTGATAGACCATAGAGGGAACAATCAACACAATGTAGACATTCAAATGGATTTGGAACCATGGCACAGGAAGCACATGCCTCTACACAGAAGATAAAGAACAAACAAACTGTTATCTGAATACATTTCCTCCAGTTCCACTTTCAGTTATGTGACCTGCTACCACATCTCACAAAATTGCTCCAATTGTGCTAAATGGTAAATCTGGAAAAGTGTTTTTAATCTGCAAAAGAACAAGAGCAAAACAGGATTTCCTAAATGGTGTCCAGCTCCAAGATTTCCAAGAAGTTCTAGATGTCTTAATTTTTTGCTGGCAGAGTGGTTATTCTCTGGGGAGGTGAGAAGGAACACAGTCACTGTGGGTGCATGACTCAGTATTGTTGACACTGCCAAAATGTTGTCTGACCCAGATATATCCAGACAAACCCATGCTGTACTGTTTGATTTAATGTTGACTTGTTTTGATCCGTCTAGTAACTCATTGGAGCTCCAGTTTTTACTAGATCATTTTAATTTACATTTAAAGTAACGTTAGTCAGTTTTCATCAAATGTAGCTTCGTATTGATTGTAGTCTTATATGTTGATATGTACTTTCACCCTTCTCAGCTTATCAAATGTTTGTGGATGCAGGTGTCAAATGTGGTTTGATCATCAAACATTATTTGCTGAATGTGTAACACTTAGCCCAGGCTGAGTCATACATTCACTACAGCGTAATGGACTGCGATGAGGGTGAGAGATGTCTGGTTTCCCTAATGTTGATTGTTTAGCCTGCAGATATTTTCTCCTCCCTTTGCACACTAGCAGATAGTGATCTGAAAGCCCTATCCATAGATGACCACAGAACCCTGAAAATAGCATCTATCCTTGAAGAACCATGTGTGTGTGTATCTTCTCTCATGTTGCAGAAACAGCATTCATCATTGCCATGCTGCTAGCTAGCCTGAACAGCTGCTGTAACCCCTGGATCTACATGTTCTTCACTGGTCACCTGTTCCGGGACCTGCTGCAGCACTGCCTGACAACGTCGCGCTGTGGCTGCGGGGAGCCACAGCAGCAGAGTCCAAAAAGCCCCTGCACTGGCACTGTGACGAGCCAGAGGAGCCTGACCCAGACTTCCACCACATGACCCACCAGGCTGGGTTTAAACTGCACCGAGGACAAGGGGAAGGCTATGGAAGCCGGGGGTTTGCTAAGCGAGACTATAAATGAACAAGAAGAACCCACAAATGCATAAAAGGCTAAAGATCACAAAAGCACAAGGTCTGGTCTGGATTTTGGGGACTTCAATGACAGGAACAATTGTTCTGGACTGGGCTGAATAATATGAGACTGGGATAGTCAGAGAAAGCATAACTTAAGGCTAATGTACTAATAACAACATCTAACCCAAACCTCCACAAATAGACATGAAGATTATTACTAACACATGTCTCCAAATAGCCACACACTAATGAAATGCTGATGTTGGATCATTTACATACCCAGTATGCATTTTAATCGTGGACTAAAAGTAACTGTCACACTGGGATATTGCTTATAACTTTTATAATAACTAAATAACCCACTTTGGTGCAAACATCTGTGTCACTAAAACTGACCAGTCCACTTTGACTAAAAAAAAACTCACAGCTGTGGTGGCTTTTTTGCATTTTAGCCTTAAATGGGCTTTAAATGGAAAAGATCACTGTTTCCTATCACAGCTGTAAATAATTCTGTATAGTTTGGGCAAATATTTCTAGAATGGTGTATTTTGCATCACAATATTCTACATAACTTTGCTTTTCAGCGAGCAAATTATGCATAGATTTTGGTGGGATTCCTATTTTAAATATTTCAATGTGGTAAAAAATAGCATTGTTCCATATGGCAACACATTTAGCTCATGACTAAAAGTTATTTATTACCTGTCTTGGCATTCTGTTTTACATTGTGCATGTACTGCTAAAAAATCATCTGCTTAAATGATTTATTTTCCTCATGACTTTGATTAATGCCAAAGGCTTTGGCTAAATCATCTTACATGGTTACCTTTCTTTTTTCTAACATGCTACATTAATGTTCTACATATGAAGTGTTAGTTCAGATCCATTAATAAATGTACATTAGAATAAACAAGATAAAGAGTTGCCATAGCACCACAGGGTGAAGTTTTTTTTTTATTCAGGATTTTGATTTATTTTCACTGTAGTTTGATTTCTTCAAGGAACAGTGTTTTGAACAGAACAAAGCCACATTAATTTATAGTATATTTATTTGAGGAA
>JAOXYF010000018.1:10423293-10449312 GCA_028565775.1 Sternarchorhynchus goeldii | reverse complement strand
TCTAACAATATAGTAGAGTTCTGGGTCCATATCTAACATTATAGTAGAGTTCTGGGTCCATAACTAGCATTATAGTAGAGTACGGGGTCCATATCTAACAATATAGTAGAGTTCTGGGTCCATATCTAACATTATAGTAGAGTTCTGGGTCCATAACTAGCATTATAGTACAGTACGGGGTCCATATCTAACAATATAGTAGAGTACTGGGTCCATATCTAACATTATAGTAGAGTTCTGGGTCCATATCTAACATTATACATTATGTAGTAGAGTACTGGGTCCACATCTAGCATTATAGTAGAGTACTGGGTCCATATCTAACATTATAGTAGAGTTCTGGGTCCATATCTAACATTACAGTAGAGTACTGGGTCCATATCTAACATTATAGTAGAGTTCTGGGTCCATATCTAACATTATAGTAGAGTACTGGGCCCATATCTAACATTATAGTAGAGTTCTGGGTCCATAACTAACATTATAGTAGAGTTCTGGGTCCATATCTAACATTATAGTAGAGTATTGGGTCCATATCTAACATTATAGTAGAGTTCTGGGTCCATAACTAACATTATGGTAGAGTTCTGGGTCTATAACATTAAAGTAGAGTTCTGGGTCCATATCTAACATTATAGTAGAGTTCTGGGTCCATATCTAACATTATAGTAGAGTTCTGGGTCTATATCTAACATTATAGGAATCCATATGGTCAAGAACAGCTGTATACAGAGAATGAAACGTTACCCTTTTGTGTTCACAAAAGAAAAAGTAGCACCAAGATTAGTACGATAAGATTTGATGTATAAGATATGATAAGTACAATAAGATTTAATGCCCTTGCAAATGATGCAGATACAGAAATAGATATAGGTATCGTTTCTCACAGAGGCTACAGCCCAAATCGTTGGCAGATGTTCTGGTCTTTATAATACTGGAGACATGTGAATGTGGTGATTTTTTTTTGCTGGTTGGTGTGTTGAATAACCATTACATACATGCTGCATCCATACAGGTACAGAGTGCAGGGGAGGAGGAGAACATTTCACATTGTAGCGCATTCACACTGTCTGTTGCTGCAGCTACTGAACAGAAATGTGAGTCATACTAGTTACTCGTTCTAACACCCACACAAAACGCTATCTAGAGATTTAGGACCAATAATGTGTTTCATAAACAAGTGTAAGAAAACATAGTCTTGTTCTGTGAATACCAGTTAAGGAACTATGACATTTTATTACTTGTATTGAGAGAATTACTGTGAACACAGTGTGAGAAAAGATCACAGAATGGAGAAATATGGTTAAAGGAAAAAAAAAACACATTTAAATACACATTAGATGTTAACATTCTCACAAATGTTCAAAGCATGTCATCTTACAGGAAGTAATGAAGAAAACCATGAAGTTGCCAGCTGTATTTCTCAGAAAACACCTCGAAGTGGGAAAGAACGCTTATGAATATTTTAACCAACCAGACTAATTTGCATGCATTCATTTTTTGTGCATCAGATTTGCCTTTGAGAGGGGACAGTTTCCAGTCAGACAGCAGTGGCTATGCTGAAGAAGACACACAGCACTCTCTAACCTCCCCTTACAAATAGATCAACTCAGGTCAAAATGAAGGAAAAAAAATAAAATAAAAAAAAGAACTGATGTCACACTTCCTTGAGCACGTCTACCCGTCTGCTCATCTGGTGTTTAACTACAGTGCAGGTTTTATCTCACAAAGACAAAGAACGAACAGCTGTCACATTTTTACTTGTGTTTCTCTTTTCACAATGAAAACGCAGCTCATATGTAACAATAGGGACCGAGGAGCTGAATAAGTTTCCAAAGGCAGACTACTGGTCTGGCATTTTGACTTCCTCTCTTTATTATTTGGGTCTTTGAGTAATGAACATTGTTGGCTCTTGGTTTTGAGCTGTTTGAATGTAAACACTTGGTGCGGTATCTTGATGCATCATTGACTGCCTTCTCCCATGTTCTCTGTGATTGCGCTACTGCATATGTTTTGAGTATTTATTTGTCTCATGAGGTTTGTGAATAAAATATTTATTTGCATATGAGTAGTAACATTAACTGACAAATAGCAAATTTTATTTTTGGGATAAAACTACCACAATCGCATATGCCTTTGTAGTAAATTTCAACAGCCTTGTATACTATGAACATGCACGTAAAAACATTTTAATTATTCTAGAATTAATCGTAGACCTCCCACAGATCACCGTAAACTATTACCCAACTTTATTTCATTTAATTTTATGCCAAATTAAATCTTATCAAGGCTTTTTTTTAATACATAACACACATGGTTATGAGTAAACACCATTAGAGGTCACAGCTACATGGCACAAGTGTCATGTATTCAATTACAAAAAGAGGACATGGGCCCTTTCATTATGAATTCAATAAAAGGAAAAATTATTAGAAACAATTAAGTTTAAAATTTGAAACTGAATACAGAAGTATTTGAGTTGCAATTCTGTAATGAAATTCTAGCAGGGGAATCAATAGTATTGTATTAAATTAAACAATTACATTTCAATTAAAACAATCTGAAAATTAACTACATGGTCAGATTGAAAGTCAAATGGCAAATACAAAAAAAATATTATTAAAATGTGAATATCAAGACTTCATATACGATACAATTCTTCACATGGGTAGCTTGTAAAAATAATGTTTAAATAAAAATCAATGTTCTTGATAGTTATTGGAGTACGGAAGAGGAGAAGGCTGGGTTTGAACAGTCTTCAGAAAGCCTCTCTGGGAGAGTCAGACATCTTCAGGCCATTACAAGGAGGGACAGTGCAGGCCAGTAATATCCAATAAAGTCACAGATGACAACACTGCAGGCTAGGGTAAATTCACTAACTCCTCCCGTGTGATTATCTGTTTCGAACCATGAGCATGGCCTCACTTTCCACCAGCCATGATTTTGAGGTACTGGAGAGCATTGTGCGCTGCACTGGCCCGAGCTGCATCCTGACTGGGAGCGAACCCATGACACACGGTGATGGGCTGAGTGGACAATTCCACCAGACACTGGCACAGGCCACTGAGACTGCGCTCTTCTAGACAGGACACAGACACACACACACAGACAGACAAAACGAGTTTAGGTATTCAATCTCTTGGTTACCAACATAGGTTAAAAATAAAAATAAATTTGAAAATTTACATTTGTGCACTGTCAGTTATTGTGTTCCAAGAACAGGAGATACAGTGTTGAAGGTAGAAGGTACTGAAACATATGCCATAGAATCAGCTTAAACTTAAACTCAAAATGTCAAACCATAAACTCTCATTCTACAACAGCTCTCTGCTCCAAGAAAAAAGAAAAAAAATAAACTTCAATAAAAAAAAGGTTCAATTCAGCAATAAAGTGAGTCACAGTGCTTTACCCAAGTCCAGGTAGCTGACGTCAAAGCGCTGCTCTTCAGAGAGGTCGTGCAGCAGCGAGCAGAAGTTGGAGCTGGGCATGCCCAGAGGGTTACTGCGTAGCTGCAGGATCTTCTCCCCAGCAGAGTTCCGCAAAGAATCCCACGTACATCCGAAACCCTTACACTTCCCTCCCTCTAACCTGCCGCTTGGGTTCTTCGGCACACGACAGAGAGGAGGAAGGAAAGAGAGAGAGTGGAGTTGAGACGTGCTGTGGTTTGCAGCTCCACGCTACTTCCACCAGTACAGCACGAGCATTTCCTCACCAAGGTGAAGCTGTCATCCTCAGCCTCTGCTTCATGGCTACTTCGCATGTCTACAGGCACATCGTGGATCCGCAAGAGCATCTTTGCCGCTGCATTCCGCTTGGCAAGCTTTTTGGATGTCCCACTACCTTTAACATTCGGTTATTTCAAATCAAACATTTTCATGCAAAACACTGACCAATAACTACACCAGCCACCATTAGTCTAATTACCATACATTATACCATTAATATATATATTAATGCGATCTAAATGACCTGACCATAGCATAGCTATTGATGCCAGATGGGACTCACAAATGCCAGACACAACAGACACCAGACACTCACAACTGCATGAAGAAACAGTTGTGCGTATTTCCAGTATTGTCAGCCAAGAACTGGACGGTTGAGAATTGGAAAAATACTGCCTGTTCTGATTAGTTCTGATTTATGCAGCAATGTGCAAAACGATACAGTCAGGCTTTGCCAAAAACTGCATGGCTTCATGGATTAAACCTGCATGGTGTCAACAGTTCAGACTGCTGGTGGTGTAATGTTGTATGGAATGATGTCTTGGTAAACATTAGGTCCCTTAATCACAGATAAGCATTGTTTACTTACCTTTATGCCCCAAATGTACACATTAAATGAAGATTACTTCCCATATATTCCATGTTAGACAGCACGTCTAACTGAAGTCTCAAACTGGTTCTATTACCGTGATCTATACACTCACTGACACACTGGAGTTCCAGCAGGTCGGAGAAAGATTATTTGTGTGTATATGTTTATATATGTGCGTGTGTGTGTGTGTGTATATATATATATATATTGTATACTCTCTCTCTCGTTCACACACTAACACACCTACACTCACTCTCACTCTTTCTCAATCATAAAAAAAGATTGACTGGTAGCATGCAGAAAAAAACATCATGTCAAAATGAGTTAAAAGACATAATATTTACCAATCTCAACAAATCTTTCCACTCTGCATGTCATGGTGAATTCTTTGCGGTGTGCAGGCCCAGACTCCTGGGTGACCGTGTATTCAGGTAAACGCCAACCTTTTTGCACCACCAGCTCCTATGAAGAGGTTACATTTTGTAAATACTTCAAAAAATATACATAAATTATACATGCACCACAAAGATATCTCTGAATTAAAAAAACAAAAACAACAACAAAACACACACACACACACACACATATATATATAATTTTCTCTTACCTGCAGAGCTCCAACTGGATTACACTCAGCTTGCTGGCTGGAACTGGAAGACTTAATCTCTGACTGGGAGCTGTGGAAACCATGCAATATTGTTACCATAGTGCACGTTATAAAAACTCTGCCAATGTCAGAAAGCTAAAGACCTTTCTCTAACAAATTTTGTCTGAATATGCATGAAGCAGTTGTTTCAGGAAGGGCAACTTTTAGCCAAAATGAAGTCTTCTGTTCACTGCATGTCCTTATTTATCAGTGTTCTTACCAGTCTCCCTCTAAGGCAATGTCTATACCCACAAGTCCCTCCCCCTCCATTCCGTTTCCTCCTAAGCCTCCCAGCATCCCTCCTTTGAGCATCTTCAGGGCGGCTTCTGCGGCTTTGTGTTTGGCCGCCTTCTTGCTTGGGCCCTGGCCCGTGCAGTTGATGTCTCCCACAGACACGCGGAAGGTGAAGTTGGGCTGGTGGGCCTGGCCTTCGGCCTTCAGCAGGTCGTACACCGGGGTCTTGCCTATCCGCGTTCCATACTCCTGCAGCAGACTGATGGGTGTCTTCCCGGGGTTCACAGCCAGCATTTGCTCAATACTGAGAACAGAGAGAAAAGGAAATGATTTTAAAAAATGACTAATTTTGTAAATTTCTATTTCCCAGCAAAAGAGGATGAAAGATTCAAGATAGTCCAAGATTTTCCAAGAAAAGACTCCAGTAAAACGAAACACACACCTACATAGCTCAAGTTCGCATACATTATTTTTCAAGTAGACTATACTTCAAGTAGACTTGAGTCTGAACTATATACTATACTATATAAGGCAGACTATAACTGGTGTCTATCTAGCTAGCTATTACCACCAAGTGTGGTAAACGACCCCCACGGTAGGCACTTATACGTCTGTTATTCTCTAAAAACACGTCATTAATAACTGTCAACTATATATATATATATCAACTACATTATATAACCGAAGAACGAATCGCATGCAAGTTAGCCTGTTACATCTCTTAGTGAGATCGTTTCATTCTTGCGTTCATAGCTAGCTAGCGAGACCTAGCCACCGTACGCTAGGCTAGAAAACCATACAAGTAGAACCTCACCTGGTACACCCAGAGTTTCTCTTGCTGCTACCCGGGGTTTTCTCGTCGTTCATTCCCCAATAAAAGATAGAAGGGCCACTTGTTTACGATTGCAGATTCCCCCCAAAATAATCGAGCCCCCCTTGATATCATTAGCTAATAGTTTTCCTTGCGGGGAAGCCTGTGACACGAGAGGGCAACCCCTTCTCCTACAGCCCCACATGATCACACAAGACAACAAGCGGTCATACAGTAGTGAAGCAAGCGACGCTAAGTCAATAACAAATGTTTTACCACATTCAGGTAAAGCATTCTTTTACGCAGAGTTGTGAACATTACTAACTGTTCTGGGATGTGTGATTTTGATATATATATATATATAGTTGTATGTCAGACTGAATGTTTCAAGGCACATATATTCGAAAACATAACAGCAATCTTTCTCTCTCCCTCCAAACGTGTACGTATCTTTTTTTAATATAATGGAGTCGGCATGACGATTTCAAAATAAAGGTTGTTACATGTCTGGAAGCACACGTGTGTGTATTGTAAGATTCCTTGAGTGTCAAAATTGGCGCTATGTAAATTTAACATTCATTCATTCATTCATTCATTCATTCACATAACTGGCACACTGATAAAGGACATAATACAAAAACAAATAAAAATTATTAAATTACAATTAAATAAAAAATTCGAGTAGGTACTGAAACATTAAGTAGCCAATAGGTCAATATAAAAGAACAGAAGCCTCAAACAGCACAAACAATAGCATACAAACCCTTAATATATAATGGTAATTTTACTTACACTACATGGCAGCCTTCCAGAAAGGATGGCCAAGTGATGCAGCATGTGTCTACATGTTGGTCTTATTTTAAATTTATACTGTAAATTAAATGGCCCTCTACAAAATGACAGTTTCATATTGATAGCATACAAACCAGAGAAGAATAATCTCTAATGTGATTTCAAATGTAACTGTGAGAAATTGTGCTCTACACAAGCCTTTAGCCTTCTTAAGACAGCCATGTTTAGATGTTTCACTACCAGTGAACCAGATGCTATGCTTTTAACTTTTTGAAAGAACTCTAGCACCATCTACAGACCGAAGAAGAGCACAGCGCGCTAACATCAACAAAAGTGTTGCCCTTGTGGCACACGCTGCTTAAAAGTAAGCAAACATTTGTGCTCTTTTCCCGTTATAGACAAGTTACATGTTTGTGTATTTATGTATGCATTTGGCTGTTTTTATACACTCATACCAAGATTGGTCTCAAACATGCTGATCTTTTGCTGGAATGTTGCTTTGCTGTTTCAACACAAACTTCTGCTCGATTGTGGAGGTCACTGAAGTACTTAAATGGGGCATTTGAGGAGCTCCAGTCAGTATTACAGTCGAGGAGGACATGCATGTGCACCCTGTAGCTCAGGATGAGCTATAGCAGGCATGAACTCATGACCTTATTGCTGTAAATATATAACCGGTGTCTCATTTCAAGTGACAACTGCACACAACAAAGAAGGGTAGAGACTGGGGAAGTAGCATTAAACATAGAAACAGGTTTGTGTTTGAAAGCCAGTGTACATGAAGGGAGGAAATCTAAATGAAAACTGTTTAAAAATCTACTAATGTCTGATACCTATGTTGATGTAAAATTGCTGCAAACGTTTATCAAACAAAGCAGTTCTCATTTTAGAGATTAAATATACAGTTTGAAATGACATATTATGCCCTGTAGGTCGGAAGGGGAATGAATGGTTGTGGGGGCTTGAGACTCAGGAAAGACTTTGTGTAATGGAGCCTTGGGCAGCCTCAGCAGGTGCAAAGCCACTCCCTCCCCCAATCCTGCGGAAGTATAGAGTAGATGGCGAAAGAGGAGGCAATAAGGGAAAGAAACAGAGAGTGCGAAATTTCATCGTAGAGGAAGAAAAAGAGTGTGATGGTATAAAATAGAGAGTGGACTGGGAGGAGTTTCAGTCTTTCTCTCAAACTACAATGATCCCATAACTCAATTTTGCATGCCTCATCCAGTTTTGGCTTTCAATGTGAAAAAAAAGTACAAGACTAAAAAACTGTATGATAAATTGTATATCGAAAACATTTCAGAGAAAACTGGGAGGACATTTATTTTTCACTTAAGTCTTTTTTAAAGAAACATCAGAGTCTATGAATGTTAAACTACATTTGAAGAATTGTTCATCTAGTGCTGCAACAGCCTCTTTCACAACATGTTATCTCTGACTTTTGATTATTTTTATTTTTTTTTTACTGTTTTTTTTCTTTTCTTTTTCTGGAAAGCTTAGTCCTTTGCAGATTCTTCTGGAAGCTCTTTCGCTGGTTCATGCTTATTCTCTGGCTTTGGTGTCTCATTTGTGGCAATATCTGTCTCATCTGAAGGACTGTGCATATTGTTTCCAGTAGCCTTCAACTGATGATTTTCACCCTCCTTCTCCCTTATCTCAATATTCTCAACGTGCATGTCTTTGGGAGGGGTGTGGGTTTGTTCTTCAATACTGTGCTCTACTTGCTTCTCAGCAAAAGTCTCCTGATGTTTATTTCTGACATTGCCTGTCTCTTCTGACAGACTTTGAATCTTCTCTGCAACTTTCAGCTTCATTTGATCCTCCACTGCAGTCTCCTCTGTTTCACTAGCAGCCAAGCCTGAATCCTCTAAAGGAACCTGGATCTCCTCTGCACTGGTCTCATCGGTTTGCTTCCCTGTTTCACTTGTGACCATGTCTGTCTTCTCTGATGAAACATGAACCTCCTCTACAACATTCACTTTCTTTTGTTCCTCCAAAGCATCCTCCTCCCTGTTACCCATGCTAATACCTATATCCTTTGAAGAAATTTGTATCCTCTCCATTTCCTGCTCACTTTCTTTACCCTCTTCTGTAACACTAGCAGCTTCTTCTCCAGTTATATCTTGTTCCTTAGTAAATTCTTCCTCATCTTTTGTTTCTTGCTCCTCAGTAAATGCTCCCTCTCTTTTTTCTTGATCCGCAGTAACACCCTCCTTATCTTTTGCATTGGATTCTTCAGTAATTTCTTCCTCCTCTCTTGTGCTGAAGTCTTTAGCAATTTCTTTTTCCTTTCTTTTGTTCACATCCTCAGTAATTTCTTTCTCTACTCTTTTCCTGAAGTCCTTAGTAAGCTCTTTTTCCTCTCTTGTGCTGGAGTGCTCAGTAACTTCTTCCTCCTCTCTTGCTACAAGTTCCTCAGCAAAGTCTTGTTTAGGATGTTCTGGCTCCTCTTCAGTTGCTTGTTTGTCATCTGTGTCTGCTTGCTTCTCAGATGGGACCTCTTCCACTCTACTGGGTTCCTGAACTCCAGACAAAAACTGAAAACATAAATCAGATTAAATGTTGAGTAAGAGAAGTTATTTCTCTTAATTTTTTTGTTTTCCTCATCTGTGTCTCTAAAATGCACTTAAGGTCTTGGTGACCTAAATGCAAAAATAACATGATGTCAAAGAAACAAAACAGGATGTAGACGCTGAACTTGGAGTTTAGACACTCTACATAGCTCTATTGCATTGGTATATTTTTCTGAACATATATCAATCCCTAACCCTGTTACTGGTCATATACCTGGGTCTGGGCAGCCATAAGCTGTGCAGTGAGGTGGGAATGAAGACTCGTGGTACTGGTCTGATGATCTTCAAGACTCTTCTGCAGAGACTTAAGCTGTTCATCAACAACTTGAGCCCTCTTAAGTTGCTTTAATTCTAACAGCTTTCTGACAGAGAGATGGGAGTAATAACATTTTAATTTAGGAAACATTAACATTAACAAACTGTTGTAGTTATGAGAATTGTTGTAAATTTTAGTAACATGCATTTTCCAAACTGGCAGCTGTACAAATAAATCAATGTAACTCACAAAAAAGGTTTCATTACAATTTCACAAAAAATGTTTTCACATTTCCAAGTTATTTGGACTATTATCTAAGGAATTTATTAACTAAACTGCCCACTTACTTGACATTTTTCAGTTCTTGTGCTCTTGCATTCAGTGCTTCCTGGTTGTTGTGGAATGACTCTTTTATAACAATGATCTCCCTGTTTTGACTCTGCAACTGAGACATCAGAGCATCCACAACTGAGATTTGCTCATCTAGACGTGACTTTGTCACCGAAAGTGTGTCGGTTAGCCCGGAAATACTGATGGTTAACTCGGAGTTCGCACTCAGGATGTTGGTGACACTTTGTTTCATAGATTCCATCTCACTGCTTTGGTTTTTGATGATGGCATTCAGAGATGCTATGGAAATTGTGTTCTTCTGGAGCTCAGCTAATCTTGAGTTCATCTCGGTTTGCAGGGCCCAGACTTTGCTGTGAAGGTCTTTTGACTTGATTTGTTGGGAAGCAGCCAGGGCTACCTCAGCCTGTCTCTGGGCTTTGGCATATGCTTCTTCCAGAGCCACTAGACGCTCCTCAAAATCCCCTACACTGGTAAGCTAAAAAAAAAAAAACCCAAAAACAAACAAACAAAAAAAGAACGACAAGAACATGAATAGTGTTAAACTGTGGTCAGTTATACTGTTACAATGTGTATCCTGTTTCTTTCCATTTTCCATTATCATTTCAATTATGAGTCTGGGATTGGTTTTGACACATTTCTGCACAGGACTTGCCCTTCTTAAAACCAGTGTTGTCAAAAGAAACATGAGCTTGGGCTCTACTAACAGTGCAACTATTAATGGCCTGGGTGCCCTGGCAGCATGCCATAGTTCAGCATAAGCCACGTTCAAAAGGCTTGGAAAACATGAGCCATTTCTCTCAGATATGACAAGACTGTCATTTAATAATATTAAGCTTTCGTGCTTAATATTTGTACAATATGTACTCCTATAATAATACTTTGCAGCAAGGATAGTCGTCTATTATAACTTCAGAAAATAGACTTTGAACAACTGTGGATGACAAATGTCAACAACAAATGATAAGGAATTACCTACCTGAGTATTACCTGTCCCCAGTTGCTGCTGCAACTTTGTGATCCTCGTCTGCGTGGATGCGAGCGTTTCCGATAGACTGTCGATAGTTTGCTGTTGCTGACTACAGAACCACCCGACGGTTGATCCTCCAATAGCGATAATAAAAAACAAACTAACTGGGAGAACATATTCGTTAATTCCTCGCGAATGTTCCACCGAAGGTTCTAACAACAGCAAACTGTCGTCCTGTTTACTGTTGTTCTTTCCCTTCCGTCGCGGCATCTCGCTCCTCCAGACAGCAACAGGTCACCAAGTGCCCTGAAGTCCAGCTCTCACTCAGATTTGTCCAGCCTCTTGAGCAAGCCCTTCCGTACCTCTTACCGCCGAATCGTTACGGTTAGAAGCGTGTGTAGGGTGAATTACATACACGTTTAGGGTGCATCGACGCTTACTGAAAAGCTAATTGCGCCTGTAGCAAACAGGGGAACGACACCCACAGTCCACCAAAGGCTCGCAACGGTTTAGATCTCTAACGTGCTTAGCTTTGTTATTTAAAGAAAGAATCCTCATATCTACCTCATAATGGGAGTCTGTTTTTGCAAAGTCAATAAAAATAGGTCATACTAATAAAAAATTTGATGTCGTCTGAGAAACTTTCTTATAATTCATGTCTCGTATAATGCGAGTTTCCCCAGAATTTTGCTTTCATTTCTCGATATAACGATTATGACTGTCAAAATTATGACAATTTTTAGAGCGAAATTTTACATATAATGAGAGTTGCAGAGAGCGATGCGCATGCGTGATCGGGTTGCACAAGTGAAGGATGAGACTCGCTTTGTATTTCAAATTAATAATTAATTTAACTATAACCAATGACATGTCATTAATAATATGTTATGTTAAAAACCTTCAACCGATAAAATTAGACTATATATTAAATATATAGCTGAAGCTAATATATTCCCTCTTCTCTGGATAAGGATTTTAATCTATATATTAAATTAATAGCTGAAGCTAATATACTCCCTCTTCTCTGGATAAGGATTTGAATCTTGTAAACACAGCCTGGAGTACAGCCTGAATAGGAAATATGTTATTTAAATAAATGTTAAATGGGGCTGTGGAAGACCTCCCTATGCAGGACCCTAAATCTCCCAGGAGTTTGGTACTGGACGTGAGGACCTGAGGACACAAAAAAGACTATTTGGCTGAAGTGTTGGCAACCCTGAAAAGTATTTCTCCCCAAAAATTATTGCAATTACACATGTTTTGTTATACACCTATTTCTTTTGTGTGTGTATTTGAACAACACAAAAAATGGAGAAAAAACATTTGGTTGCACACCCTTTGGAAAAAAATAACTGAAATCAATTGCTTCCTATAACCATCAACAAGTTTCTTACACCTCTCAACTGGAATTTTGGACAACTCTTCTTTTGCAAACTGCTCTAGGCCTCTCATATTTGAAGGGTGCCTTCTCCCAACAGCAATTTTAAGATCTCTCCACAGATGTTCAATGGGATTTAGATTCGGATTCATTGCTGGCCACTTCAGAACTCTCCAGCACTTTGGTTTCCATCCATTTCTGTGTGCTTTTTGAAGTATGTTTGGGGTCAGACTCATGACCTAGGACACAAACCCAGCTTTCTGACACAGGGCCCTACATTGCGACCCAAAATCCTTTGGTAAAAATCCATCAGACTTCATGATGCCATGCACACAGTCAAGGCACCCAGTGCCAGAGGCAGCAAAACAACCCCAGATCATCTTTGAATCTCCACCATATTTGACTGCAGGTACTGTGTTCTTTTCTTTGTAGGCCTCATTTTGTTTTTGGTAGAACAGTAGAATAATGAGCTTTACCAAAAAGGATTTTGGCAAACTGCAGTCTAGCTTTTTATGTCTCTGTGTCAGCCATCCTGCCTACCATATGACGTGACTTTCTCTTCCATCTCCTCTTGAAAGCCAGATCCACCACAGCCATTTCCTCCAGCTGCTCCTACTGTGTTGCTACTCTGAGCCTCTGAGCTACTCAGACCAGACATTTGAATATCTCTCACTCTCTCTCTCTCTCATTCAAATGTCTGGTCTGGTCTTGTGTTTCAGGCTGTTATGAAAAGCAAGCAAATTTTTGAAACCTTTACAAGCAGTGATCACTGCTTTGAAATTTCAAGAAGATTATTTTTTTTCATAAAACAGAAAATATAAAATATAGTTTAGATACAGTTATTGCTATATTACAAAAAAGTATTGCCATAAAATACATTGGTTGATACTTCATACAGTTTTCCTCAGCATTTTCTGGTTCATTTTTTGGTTCAGCTAAAAATGAATAAGTGAAAACAAAAGAACAAATAGCTGTGAATGACTGTTAGTGGCTATTAGTAATAGACTGATTACATTTTTAGGAAATGTTTAATGCCATCATGATGATTCACTGTATTTTTTTTTTAATTTGTGCTCATTAGAGTAATTTCAGATAATATGATTGTACTGTCTCACTGTGTACTAATTTAAGCATTAATTTAATCAGTCAGTCATGGGTTCAGATGTAATTACAGTGATTGTATGACTGAGGGGCCTGTAATAATACTGAATTTAGATAAATTAAATTGAGACCGATAAAACGGCAGTAGTCGTAATGTAAGTGAATAAATGGCTGGAAGGTGTTATGAGAGTACTGATCTGATCAATTTTAATGAATGTAATTATATGGCTGGTGCGGTAGCTATAACAATACTGATCTGGAGTCATATTGAAACTGATTGCATGACTGAGGGGCAGTCAGTTATGAGTTCAATCAATCTCAGTCCTCCCAAGTTCTATTTTTCTATCCATGCTTTTAAATAGTGAATTCAAAGCAGAGGCTTGGGCCAGGTGTACTATACATAGAGTATTTATGCTTTGTCCCCAGGAGTAACAGCACAGCAGCCCTATCTAGTGCGCACATACTAATGTTTTATGACAGAGTGTGTTCAAATATTTATAGAGGTTACAAATTTATAGGCTTTCCTCACATTCAAGCTCAGTGTTATAATGTTATTATTCTTATATACATGTACATTATCATAGTAAACGTTTCAATTTCAAAGTTAGACATTTTACCCTGGCAATAGAATCAAGTATATAATTTCTTACCCTTGCTAACTTTTATTGTAGCAGTGCTCTTCTAAATTGCTTTTTAGCCAAACATTTGTATGTGTATCCCCGGGCAAGGAACATGCAGACAAAGAATAAGAAAGGGAAGCTCCACACAGGTCTCCGGCTGAAGTGTTTAAAGAATGTAACCAATATAACAAAATGAAACCAAACTAAAAAGGCTTAACTATAACAAAAAGAGGCCCAGTGACTTAAAAACTGACTGGGCCTTTAAATAAAGAGAACAGAAATACATAAAGATCCTCAGGTGGTGAGCTAATCACTGTGTAATGACCACCACCTGAGGAAAGAATGGACAATGGAAATTACAACTGAAAACAATAACAAAACTGTCCATGTGCTTTGCCGTGGCACTACCGGAGAATACCAGTAGGGGGAATCTCTGTATTGTGACACCCTGATCTGCAGTCACATTTGCTATCTGTAAAAAATTATAAATATAACAAAATAAATAAAACATTTTCACCAATAAGATGAGAAAATGACATGAGAAAAACATGATAACTCATGTTGAATTTTGATATTTGTTCCCTGTCAAACAGCCTTGCACTTGAACATCCTGGTCCTGAGCTTGGAGTGAAGGACAAGCCATAGGGATACTCAGGAGGAATCAGTGGAATTTTTATTGTAGTCTTTTTCTCCGAGTCTGTAAGTGCTCTGGGAACATTATTTGACCTTACTGTAGCAAGCCTTCTCACATGACTCTACTTGCCAATCAGTGACTTGTCTAGTCTGAAGAACATGAGTACCTGATAGTTTGCCTTTGTGAATATCTCCACAAAGTTTTCATACGTGGAAACTGCAGTGACTATGCAGCGGGTGACTTTTTCCATCTCTGATGTTAAATGTTGAAAGACTTTTTGCATAGTTACAATGACCTGGTTAAAAAGGCTACACATTTTCAGTAGCCATCTATTTCACTTACGATGTCTGGGTCATGAATACAAAATACACATCCAATAACTCATGTCTGACATTTACGGCCTACCAAAGGAGATGTTTTTGAAGTGGTAACCTTGAAACTTAAACTTTCCCAAATAGCCTTACTTGTTCAGGTATGTCACATAATCAGCATGATATTACTCTGACATCCCAAAACACGCAAGATCTTAAGTTAATTGTCATAATATGCTGTTATTGTGTCTTGGTGGAGCCAGTGACCAAGAATACTTCAAAGCTGCCCTAAATTATGGGAATGTTGGTACTGAGTGAAGTGAGTCAGAAAATTTTCTTGTATCACATTAAAAGGACAGAATAGATTATTCTGACACAGATTATTTGAACTGTTAGAATTTGATGATGTTGATGTACAAATTCAGCACCAGACCACTAAATGATTAAGTAGATCATATACACACTGCATGCATTTACAAATTATCTCAACAACATATTCTCCTGTCTTTTTATCATGTCGGGTTTTGTCTGTATCTCCTTTTCTGCATGCCCAAGTGTTAATAGTTGGCAGATCACCTGCCACTAAAGCTTTTAAAAAGGCCATTTTACCTCCAAAATAGGACATATTCGACCAAAGGCTCAGGCAGACACTTAAACCAAGTGTTCCTCTTAAATGTTGAGGATCACATGTTTTTACAATTTGTTATACATCAATTCTTGGGCTGCTACAGATTGCCAGTGACTATTTTTGAGGGTTATATTTTGCAAAACACTGAGTGGCATTCAAGGTTTTCTTGTATAAATGTCCCTATTGTCAGATGTAGCACTATTGTATTTCTGTCAGTGGAATGATATCCTGTTTTCTGCATCTCTTCATTTGTCCATTTGGATCCATGATGTTTATGTTTATGCCAAGTGCACCAGACCAGCTAAATAACCATTCTGGCCATGTCTGTTCAAATAATGTGAAATTCTAGGTTTTGTTCTGATGCAGCAGAAGGCTCACTCAAGTACATTCATGAATGTTTTTTTAATTAGCAGTTGTTCAAGTGTGCTGGGAGTAGGGAAACAATAAAATATGCAGTGAAGATGAGCCGTACTCAATGTCTGGGGGAGCTCAAATCTAGAGAATTACTGCTGTAATGAATTATTTGTAGAAATCATTAGTCACTTAATGTTGCTGAACAGTAATTCTCCCTAGTTGCTTAGATGTGGTCATAGTGCAGATTGTAGAGTGCTTAGAGCTCATACTTTATGCATCAGAAGCCTGAGCTTTACACCTTTGATTCTGTTTTACCTCAAAACAATCATAAACAGGATGCACTAAGAACTACGGTGTATTGATTTTTGATGATGATATAATCTACAGGACAGTACAGAATGGTCATAGAGATGGATCTCCTGTTGAAATCATGGGTAGTTTGTCCATGTTGTAGTTTCTCTTAAGACAGGCATTCTAGATCTTTTCCTGATTACCACTGGTAACTTCAAGATAGTATTAATAAGATTCTCTGCTTTGTTTTGAACCATAAATGAGACCTTTGGAATGACAGTAATGATTCAGATTTTCTTTTTTAAATAAACTACCATTTCATCTGGTTTACCGACATGTTTCAAATGTAGTTATACTGTAACTAGTCATTCTGCCACAAGATGGCAGTACAAATTATGAATTGGTAAATTACAAGAAAATGGCACCTGTAAAACCCATCACTATTAAAGAAGGATGTCACAAATAATGCGCAAATTATATTTACATAAAAGGGCAAATTTTATGAATAAATATATACACAGTTAATACATATACATATACACAATACATATATTAATGCACTAATATATTAGTTAATACATTAATATAAATAAAATTTAAAGTGACATCACAAGTAAACCAAGCTAAGACTTTTAATGTTTCAAGTAGTTGTTTTACAAAGTTTAAGGTTCTAATACTGGCAAAATCAACGTGACTTACCCTCCCCCATGTGAGCAGATTTAATTTTTATTAGATTTTGCTATTTAATTTTCTTTATAATTTAATAAGATGTATTTTGTTTCTGAAAATAAAAGGACATTTTGATTGGTATACATGTAAATCATGTATACTAATTATGAATACACTTTCGAGATTTAGAATCTGTTGTCACTTCCTATTTAAAGCAATACAGTTGTTCTAATATTTTATATTTCATCGTGTTAAAAAATAAAAATAACCCAGTATTGTTGTAATAGTAGTTATCAGTCATAGGAAAATATGCCTGACTTAGACTCCAAATAATGAATAAGCAAAGATCTGTGAAGATTTTGCTGCTTCTGATCTGATGCATGTTACATGGGAAATAATACAACACAGACTATCTGACTTTAAAGCTTTTAATGACATTCACATGATCCTATATGGTGCATTTGCAAGCAGTAGGAAGCAGCAACTTAAGTCATAAAAATATTAGAGATATTGTTGAAGAGGCATGATTCCACTTTAGAATTCTTTTTACAGAAACAGCTGAGCAAGTAAAAAATAAATTGGTAGAGAAAAGAGAATATGTGTACTGAAGTTATGAAAAAGTGATGCTTTACTGTTTTATGTGAACATTTAACCAAATCTACCCAATAGAGTTAACTAATTCTATTCATGAAAATCTCCATGTAACAGGAATCTTTTCAGTTCTTCATGAAAATAGGCTTATAAGAATACCAGAGGAATTAAAGTGACTCTCAAAACATTTTTTGTAATTAAAATATTTTATTAAAACTTTAGTAAAACATTCCACTACACTAATCTCTATACATGAACAGCCACATTCTTGTCGATGAATTATGTCAGTTTCTTCTGCTGGTTCATTACACAGCATCTTTTAAAATCCAATTTTACCTGCTGTCAAATAAAATCAGGTAAATGATAGAAAAGACTATAACTATAACTAATATCTAGCAATACAATACAATACCGACATGGATGTGCTGAGTGGAAGCCTTACAGGTAGTGATACTGATCAGATATGACCTTTAAAGCTGCTGTACAGATCCAGTCTTTGTGCAGGATTCTTAAGGAGTCGAACAGCTATCACATTCCTGATATTCTCACTGTAGAAGGGTCACTGTTTAATCTTTCCCCTTTCCTTTGAATCTGATAAACAACTATAACTTTACCATCTCCTCTGATCAGACTGGTGCTGTGCTGTTACCATGAGAGTGCTCACATACTGAGGTCTTTCCTGACTGCGGCGCTAACAGCTGCCTTGAAAAAAAGCTGTGCCCATTAAATGGGACCTAAAGTAATAAGATTCATCATGGTCATCCTTTATTAAACAATAAAAATAAATACAAAACAACAACAATTTAGTGCGTGACCTTTCCCTAGAGGTGAATGCTGATATGAAAAATCTAAACAAAATAACTGAAATAAGAATGAAATTTGTTCACTTCTGATCATAATTCTGGCTTTGTAAAGACAAAAGTATGTTTATGTACCTCAGTGTTGGAACAGCCCTTCGGATGAGATTACATTGACCAGGTTTGGCATATCTAGAGACTAGAGATATCTAGAGTATGGACTGAGATTAAACATGGAAAAAAAAACCTTTGAGCATGAAAAGAGGAGGCAGATATCATCTTCTGACCTGAAACATCTCTAAACACTGTAAATAACAAAGGCATGTGTTGTTTAAGCATTACAGTAAAGAAATGCAAGCTTGTGTATGGTTCATGGAGTGAACTGGTAAGGTCAGTGTTTTTATGACACCTGACCTATTGTGTATTAACATTAACATTACTTCTAAAATGTATTGAGAAGCTCTATAAATAACCAGAATATCATTTAAAACATGGCCTATACTCAAAATGAGTCTGGATTCTTTATCAAACAAAGTAATAGCTGTAGACTTGTTATTGTTTTATGCTTTATAATGGCTTAATATGATGTTTATAAAGGCGTCTGATATGGCCTCATGCTTTAGCCAAATTGTGAACGGCAAATTATTGCCAAATACCAAAAAAAAAGTCTAAATATAAATCCCTAATTATGAAGGAAATACATGCCATAATATTATGATGCACAGTTGTTTTATGTTAAAAACTGCTATAGTTTATTCAGTGGTACTTCATTTAGAGAGGATTTGTTCTATTTTAACAAGTTTTAACTTTGGTTAACATCACACAGAACTAAACTGGTTAGAGATGATTTGTTATTCATTGGTAAGCCACAGACATGCCCACTGCCACACACACACACACACAGCACTTGTACTTCTCTCAGTCACCTGAGAATTAATTCCTTTCACCTGTGTGTTATTTGTTTTTTATATAAAGCCCACAGGTGCCCTCATCCAGTGCTACACGCTGAGAGAGTTCTGTGCCTTGAAACTCTCTTCCGCTCCACTTCACCACAAGTGCTCAGAGTTACTTACAGCTTTATTTAAAGTTTATTTGAGTTGGCATCCAGCTGCTGGGAAATAAATAACCTCCTTTTACTCTCTCCCTCCTGTTATGCACATACAGGTCATTAAAAAGTTTGGTGCTTATGGACAAGCAGTTGGTGCATCTCTGAACAAAATGGAACTGATACAATTATACTTTGAATATATCAAGATTTATCCTACAAAAGCACTCTTTTTTTAACCTTTTCTTTATTGTAGGTTATCTAATAGAAAAAAAATGGTTATGGTTAACTCAGGAGTTTTAAGGGCAAGTTGTTTGCTTTCAAATGTGTTATTATCCACCAGTGTGAAGCTTGCTACAGTTATAATTCAGTGCTGAGGGACCTACAAAATATGCATTGCAACTGCATTATAAAGTGAAGGAATATGAAAAGGAATTTTAAAGTAGTACACAGAGCTCATGTATCTAAAGTAAAAATATCTACACACAAGTCCTAACTGTGACAAATGTTGAGTGCTTTGCTATTACATATCTGGTTATGCCCCAGTTTAGAGCAATTCCTGCATTGTACAATAACATCTAACCTGCCATTTGCTTTAGTTGGTGTCATGAGACACATGGAAGGAAGCTGCCTTACCAAAACATCCCCAGTGGCTTCCAGCTGAAGAAGACCTGCCACTGTCTTTGTGGCTCAGATTACTTTTGATATTGGTGATGAAAATATAAAAAGTTCATAATTTCTAATCATTCTTTGTTATTTCTATCACTACTGACACAAGTGTACTGTGTAATCCTCTAAAATATTCTGAAAAGAAAATAAACCACACATGCGAGTCACTGATCGTAGCTTATTTAAGGCTAACTTTTCTTAATAGGTCTTAAGAGAGACTAAAGGATTGGTGTTTCACAAGTGCATTATTGCTGAAAAGTTTGTGTGGATGTTGCTAAAAGCTTTCAAAAAAGGAAGAAACCCAGACAGAAACTGTCTACTAGCATTTTAAATAAGAATAAAAGGACCTCTGTGTCCTAGATTCTTGCCTCCTGCATCCCTTCACCCTCCCTGACACAAGGTGCTTCCACAGAAAGATTACAAGCTCTTCACAGCAAAAATTGTGTTGCAGTTTTTAGAAGATCTTAGAACAAAGCTAATAAGATTGATAGGGGTTACAAAGGGATTTTTGAAGACAAGTGTCACCTACATCCTCAAATAAGTGACAAAGATCCCTAACGTAACAACTAAGGATCTACTGGCATTCCTTTCGCCTAATAATATTATAGATGTACCATAATAAAAATACTGATCAAGAGCAGCATTCAGTTGGAGTTACCGCAGAGCTTGGTGCTGTGTTTACGAACAGTTAAAACAATAGAAACATTGTTTAATTGGAGGGACTGTATGTAAAACACTACATACATACCATAACATACCATACATACCATAACATACCATGCATACCATAAAATAACAAAATCTAATCTGAACTGTAAAACATGATGAAGAGTGTACATGGACCCATTTTTGGGTTTAGTCCAGTGGTTCTCACCTTCAGCATAATTAATAATTTGAAATAATAATGATTACTGACTAATATATCAGATGTTATACCTAATGAATGAATGAATTTTTCCAAAATAAATACCATGTGAAAGGCATAGACTTGTGTACCACCAAATAAGTCATAGAACTGATCGCACTGTTACCTGTAGCAGTGCTTGGTTTTAAATGTCCCGTCTTTTATCTACAGACTGACAGTGAGCATGTTGACAGTTTTTGTTTACCTTCACTGTTTGCTTGCGTTGTCCACGCCTCCATCAGTTAGCTCACCACACGAGGGTTATTTTGGGTTTGTTTGTCTTTATTTAAAGCCCTGTTGTGTTGTATGTCCTTGTCAGTCATCAATGTCATGAGACTTTCTTTTGTTGTAGTTTGTGCACCTTTTATATTTGATTTTATTATCATTAATTGCATTAAACCATTTAGTTGGAGACCTGCACATGCTTTTTACTGCGTATTATTTGCACGTGGCTACAGTGTAAAGATAGCTAGCTAGTTTTCTTTTGAGACAGGACAGAAAAGTGATGTACAAAACCAGTAAATGAATATCATGAAATGCATTTCAGTTTCCATATAATTACTTTTGCATGACATGTAACCTATGTACGTAGCTAATACAACTGATGACCTCTACCTAGCTAGCTAGCACTAGCAAGCTTAGCTATGAAGCTTGCATCTAGTACAATGTGAAAAAGATGTCAGCACTCTCTCATTTGGTCCACGTCATGTATTTACTACAACTTTGCATCTTTGTTATACACAGTAGCATCTGTCATTTTGGCTACAAATCATTAATGAGTGAGTCACTCAGCTGATTGTCACCCTCAGACACTAAACATTTGTTTAGCCTTAAAGGAGCAGCCATTTTTATGCCCAAAAAGTGGCAAACAATATTTATGAAAGTGATGATTTTTACTTTTTTTTCTATAAAGTGCAGCATACATGAGTTGAAGAAGCAAATTGTTTTGCAGTGCTCAAATGAATCAGTTTATGCTCCACAGAGTAAGTCCGCCACACAGAGGCAGTGTAGTTTCAGATAGTATAATGTTTAAATTAAATTACATTTAGAGCAATTTAGTTAGCTTGTTAGTTTCTTCTTAGCTATACATTTAGGTAGCTTTCTAGCTCAGTTAGGACAGTAATCTTACAGCTATAGGTGTAGTAGATACAGAATCCTTTCAGACACATCAATTGCACACTTCACACTAATACTAGATAGCTTTGAGTATGCAGTATGTAGTATAAGTATCAAAGTTTAGAAAATTCTAAAATCCACCTGCTAGAAGAAAAATATTAACATTAGTTCACTGATGTAACAAAAGGGATGCAACAGTAGCTAGTGTCATGCAGGACGCTCTCTAGCCCAACAAAGTGCAGCAACTCGACATGGCATTGAACCTACAAGTGGACAGAAGATGTGTGGAGGCATGTTAAGCCTTTCCACCTGGAGAGCCACCCACAGCTCTGTGGTATTTGTAGTTGCTGGGTGTCAGGTGCGAATGGACCTCACTATCACATCTTAGCACTCACTCGAGATCCATGACCATCTGGGATGCAGTTTTTTCCTGAGAATTCCAAAATACTCAAAAGTAGAAATCTGTGACATGCATTCATAAGCTAGAACATGCACAGTCTCTGGGACTGGGCAGGTGAATCAACAGAAGTTGAACACTGGGGAAAGCAGTGCTAGCAGTTGGACAAAGGTAAACTCCTTAATCTTGAAATCCAACTTTCTCAACCATATTTGTCTGTCATACTCCAGCTTTATTTTATGAACAGCCAATTTTTACACAAACTCAAACTGTCATGGTTCAGCCTGATCCTACACTTCCACCTGGAGATGAGCTAAAATAATTCTACTCGACCTTCTTCCATAGACTGAAGAGAAAGATACATGAGAAAGACTGGATCGTAATGATGCAGTGTAGTCCTTACCTCGGGCCCTTTAGTGACTGGAATTTCCAGTTCACTTGTCTCCATGGGGTGTCTAATGCCATTTATTCAGGGAAAGCCATCCTATCGAATGTGTACATGGCTGATCACAAAACCCAATTCCATTAACCACAAAAAATGATGCAGCTTTTTTTACATGGACCTCCAATGCCAACATCAAGCAGCCCATTTCCAGCATAGCCAGTGTGTTGTTTCTCTTCTCCTCAGTACTAGAAAAAGTCCAGAATTCACACCAGTACTGAAAACAGCATCCCTTGACCCTGGGCTAGAGCCAGATTTAGATCCAGTCTTAATTCTCTGATCTCTATTCTGCAGGTTGACCTCCTGTTCTGCCAAGATCTTTGGTATTTAAAAAAAAAATTTTTTAGTTGTATTTAATGTTGTATTACATGTTGTCTTTTTGCCATGCGGGTTTGGACTGTTGCCAGCTTCACCAAGAAACAAGAATAACACATTCCTATATGAACAGTATCTGAATTTAGGTTAGCACTTAAATTGTTGAAGAATATATAGAAAAGTCATTATATAAGAATCTAAATTAATATTACTTTGCCACTCCAAGTGGGAGAATGTCCTTACCTTCCAGTCTTATCCAGGTTTTGCTATATTTTTTTCCAGCCACCACTGCTTTAGCTTCTGCATACAGTCTTTCACCACCAGATAGTGAACCAGCTTGTCCTCAGACACTGTAATGTCATATTTTTCTTCGTGTTCTAGAGGCTCACTCTTACCCACCCACAGGATTTTTTAAAATGGATTGGAGAGAACTCAAATAAGTCATCTTTTCTTTCCTCAGCTCTACCCTCCAGTATCTTCACCAAGGAGCCTACTTTTGGAATTGAGAAAAAAAAATAATTGCTATTGTCATTATATATAATGAAACACACTTAGAGATTTATTCATAGCTATATATTAAGATTTGTTTTTTTAATATTTAATTCTGTGGAGAATATATTCATATTACATCCAACTAATAAAAGCCAGCACTATCAGGCAGGATGTCCCTGATGTCATTGTGAACGCCCCCTACTGGTAGCCACCTATAGCGGCAACAGTGATTAAGTGGACTGTTTGTTTCCCCTTTTGTCACTAATTGTAATGGTCACAACTCCATCAATTGGCATCCGTTATCTACGAGTAGATTTGCCACTCGAGAGTAGTTGTGTTCCCCTGCTTTGTTTTGTGACTATAGCCAGTCATTATTATTTTGTGGGTTTCCTTTTCGTTTGAACCCCTCTTTGTTCTGTTTTGATTTCCATTTATCTCTTCAGTCGGAGACCTGATGTATACAAACTTCTTGTTCATTTCTTTTAGGCAGAGTTTAATTTCTTTGTCCATGTCTTTGGTGTACTCATTCATTTATTCATTCTACAGACATAGTGTGAATCTATGTCTTCACGTCAAAATGTCTCTCAAAGGTTCTGCATTTGGACTGGAAAATGAGCTCGTACAATGATGTGTAATACTACCCAGTCAATATATCTTGCAGATGAAAATTTTACTACTTGGCTCTATACAGTCGAAATCAATTTCAGATGACAATGTGACAGTGACTTTGACCTTGAAGTGCTTCTAGCTGGAAGTGTCAAACTGAACTGGGTAGAACAGAAATGGACACGAGGAACTAAATCGCATGTGCTGATTAGGTAAACTTTACAAACTGAACCCAATATATGGAAGTTCTTTGAAATACATGGAATGGCTCCTTTTCTCTTTCTCTTTTGATTTCAGACATCTTCTTTAGCCACTTCATAACAGGCACAGATGAGCTCATAGTCTTTCTTATAAATGCAAAGCAAATATCTCCCAGAAGTTTGCGTCACTTTCACCATCTTTTCTCTATTCACTTTTTGGCTACATTTTATTTTCTGGGAAAAAAAAAGAAAATTAAAGTGAAAGGTAATTCAAATGACTAATCTGTTTTGTATTCATGAGATGTGTGCAACCTGTTTCTCTTTCACGCTATCTTAATTCATTTGGATCCATTTCAGCTAAAAAACAAGGGGAAGCATCAAGTAAATTGCATTGTGACCTGAAACTATCTTATACTATAAATGATTATGAGACTGCTATCTTTGATTGCTTCTGCTTACATCACAATGAAATGCAGACAAATTAATAACATTTGGTATTATATGTAAAAACGCGGAGCACATTTTAATATCTTTAATGACATTCAGTACTCGTGAGTTGCTAAATACTATAATGTACAGGCTGTAATGGAAGACTGTACTCAAGACACAAGAAATAAAAGGTATAACAAAAGACCACAAACCTCACTTGCATTCTTCTGAGGAATGGGAGAAACTGAGATATTTCTGGGAATCCAAGACTCCATCACTACTGGACCATGTGGTAGGTTCAGTATATTAACTGATGACAGCCTTGAAAATAAGCCTGTTTACAAGGAATCCCTGCTAGACAAGGAATCAAGTAATGTTGTGAGTTTGAAAATATTCATTCCTGATACCAAATGATTTAAAATGTTCAGTTACATTTTCAGCTTGAGAATTATTAATATTATTATTTTTGCTGAGAAAAAATTCTTGTTATAGTTGATACTGGTTTTCTCAGTTACAATACATGTGATTGCTGTGAATAAACTGAGTATAAATAACAGAGCACTGGGCATTCAGTGTTCTTCCTTTTCATAGCAACAGGAACTCTCATGCACACACACACACACATACACACACACACACACACACACACAGAAGGAAGCACCTACTGGTAGACTGAATAAAGTGAACTTGCCTTGACCTGCTTTTGTCTGTTCTGACACCTTTAGATAGTTTGTTCCACATTTGATTGCAGAAAAACCACAAAATATATCTGCAATATATTTCTGCATGATTATAACTGACAACCCATGAAAATCCCAAATTCAGTATTTCAGAAAATTTGAATATTACTTAAAACCAATACAAAAAAAGGATTTTTAGAAATGTTGGCCAACTGAAAAGTATGAACATGAAAAGTACAAACATGTACAGCACTCATTGTTTAGTTGTGGCTCCTTTGGCCTGGATTACTGCAGCAATGCGGCCTGGCATGGAGTCAATCAGGCTGTGTCACTGCTCAGGTGTTATGAGAGCCCAGGTTGCTCTGATAGTGGCCTTCAGCTCTTCTGAATTGTTGGGTCTGGCGTA
>JAOXYF010000018.1:10381075-10413962 GCA_028565775.1 Sternarchorhynchus goeldii | reverse complement strand
ATATCTAAATTCTCTCAATTGCCACAGAGAGTTTTATTTCAGCACTTCTAATGTACTATGAAAAAAACTATTTTTAAAACTCCAGAATATTCCTAGAGGTAAAATACAAATGCAAATTTATCAGTGTCAGCCTACTTGGTTTCAGTAAACCAGGCCTAATATAAATAGAATACAGATCAAAATCTATCTACCTCTGAATAAATAATGACCATGCTCTTCAAATAAAATTGGGAGAGAAATAGGCTAAAATTTGACACCAGGGTGGTCTTGAGCAATCATATAGTTTCACTGGATTTGACTTACTGTAGCCATATCTATGTGCATGTGAACTAAGGAGCTTTTCTAGTGTGTTCAAAAAATAGTTAAATCTTCAAATAAATTATATATATATATATAATATACAAGAAAATTGACGATTTGTATACAGGCACACTCGACATTGATGGATGTTTTAGGCAGTTTAAGTGCTTAACATTGCAGGCCATCCCAGTGCAGGCTCCAGGCTTACTGAGATGCGAGTTGAGAAGCTTCTTGTCCTAAAGGTATTTATTGCGATGGTGAGTCAGGGTAAAAGGGTGACTGTGATCTCCAGGACTTGTTTTACCTTCAAAGTCATACAGCTCTCTGGAAAACACATTACCGCTGAATTTGGAATATCATGTCAGGTCTTGTAATGCATTTCTCTCTGGGGAAAAATAGTAACAAGAAAAAGACTATGTACTCTATTTCCCAAATACCGTTAAAATCTTACATTCATAACCAAACTAAATATGCAGCATAAATAATGTTTTATACCTTGGAGTTGAGGTGAATCTCTGCTGCTTATTTTACATACCTAACAGAATTATACAGAGAGCCTTGGCACATGTACATTTTCAGAACTTGGCACATATTCTTATGCAGAGCTGCTTACACATGGGTTAGTATGACAGTACATGTTGTCCCTGGGAGTCCAACCTATGGCCTTGATCTTGCTGGCACCTTGCTTTAACAGATCTACAACGTGAGTACATTTCTTGTGAAGAAAACAAAGGTGCTTTACATTAAGGTCAATACAGTCGTGATTTGGATTGTAGGTGGATTTACAGATTAAAAATTATATTTTATTGAACTAAAAGTCCAGTAAAACTAAGATTTTGTCCACTCAAATATTTCAGTTCCATGACAGTGCATCTAAGGTGTTCAAAAATAAAATCTCATATTGCTCTGTTTTCTTTCAAGGCATCCCAGGAGTGCAGCGTGGGAAGTTCTGCTTTAGCACATCCCTATCTTGGTCGATCCCGTCTGTCCATCATGAGAGTCCATCTCTATCCCTCCGCCACATGCCTACCCCAAGGCTCTGTTTTGCCAACTGTCAGTGCGTTTCTCTTGTATAAACTCGTGTTCACTGCATAATATTGGGAGTTGTTGATGGACGACTATAAACAGAGGTCAGGGCTGATATAATGAACAGTGAGTTTGACTTTGCTGATATTCTTATCTCACAGTGTCTCAGCTGGAGGTAGAAGGCTTTATGCAGTTTTACACCGTAGAGATTTTCTTTTTAGGACTAAGAACTAACATTCTTACTTACATACATTTTCAGGCTATTTACAAGAAACATTACTGAACAGTCTAAGCATTTACAAGGTAAATTAATTGTCAGTCAAGCCAAAGGTCATTGCTTTTACTCCTGAAGAGAGACGGTATGGACTACAGAAGAAGAATGTCTAATATACTTAATTACAATAAACTCCACGGCATTATTTATTGTGGTTTGTGTACTATTGTCACAGTGGGTCACTATGTAAGAAGAATTTCCCTTTTTTCTGTGCTTTGCTTATATTCTTTTACCCAGAAAGCACAAGAAAAATCCTCAAAATCCAGGGAAATATGCCTATAAATTCACATGCACATACCATGTCACACACATATAACAAGACATTTGACTTGATTAATCTTCATTTATTCATATAGGTATAACATAATGAAGTTCATAAAATGTAAATGTTGCTAGTTACTTATCTACAAGAAATCTAGTATTTAGTATAGTACTGGTTAGGATCCACATCAAATCTAAATCCAAAACTCCAAGGCTGAGTTTTTTTTGGCAGCTTAAAGCTACACTTCAAGATGATGCCTAGTTTTAATGCTCTTGCACATTTATGTATGTGACTACAGTGTTTTCTACAACTGTAATTAAAGGACAAAATGTCATAGAAAAGAACAGAAGAGCTGATAAATCTTTAGAGCATCTCCCAGGGAGCATTTCATTCTAAAAAACAAACAAAGAGTGAGACAGATATAAATAGAGAAAGAGAGAGAGGCAGAGAGAGAGAGAGAGAGAGAAAGAGAAGAGGCAAGAATTAGGTTAAAGTCTGCAATTGGGAAAACAACAGGAATCCAAGAAACTATAGCCTTTGAGATAAAAGCATACCTCTGACTGTAAGCTTGGTGATACATTCTGTACAGCCTACTGAGTTTTCTGCCACAACTTTGTATTCTCCACTGTCCTTTGAGCCCACCCTCAGGATTAGTAAGGAGCAGACACCGCACGTGTTGGTGATGTAGTAGTTGGTGTCAGTGTTGATACTGATGTTGTTGCGGTACCAGGTGACGTGGGGGCTTGGGATGCCCCTCACAGCACAGCTCATATAACACTCATATTTCTCTGGGCTGATGTGGGCTTTCAGTGGGACAGTGAAAATTGGCGCAGAGTCAAAGTTACAAGTCTTGGGCTCAGGCATGTTGAGAGTGAACCTTTCTGTGGGAAACATTTATACTTATGTGTGAATGTTCATATTGTTAGAACACATGTTGTTATTACAGATATGCATAAAACAAATGCTGACATTTTAATTCTAATCCTTATCTAGATTTAAATCACCTGCTCTCCATAGTGACAGAGACATGTGAATATTAATATTCTTGAAGATATTTACCTGTCTTCCTGAGAAGCCCCCATGTTGGGGACTCAGAAGCTTGAGAGAGCCCCATGTCGTTCTTGGCATACACACGGAAAGTATACTCTCGCCCTGGCATGATGTTGACAGCTGTGAAGTTGTTGTTGAACAGATGATCAGCCACTGTATGCCAAGTCTGTTTGACTGAGTCGCGTTTGACCACCATGTAGTGTAGACGGTCATCTCGTTTCTCATCTGGTGATGGGCTCCATGACACAGTCAATGTGCCAGGGACATTTTCCTCCAGTTCCACTGGACCAGGAGGTTTGGGATCATCTACAGATGTGCCAGAAACAGAGACTTTTTCAAATTCCTGCCTTGATCATAGCAATCCTGATCATTTCCATAAGCCTTGTGATATCTTTGCATGCACATCACAACAATTACGCTTGTTCCTGGATCTGTAGGTAATCATAAATTTGGGAAATTATTACAAATAAGAGGATGTATACTGGCCCTCTTAAACATTTTAAAAATCCATACAGATGCCTTTTTTCAATCTTTTCTTCTGGTTTTCTTCTGTTATTAAACTCAAGCAAACCTTTTCTCTATATAGCATACTTATTTTGCTATACAACCTGTGACTCTTATTTCAACACTGAAGGTCTCCTGGCCCACAATGTTCTTGACGATAATGGTGTAGATTCCACTATCAGAGCGCTCTGCAGATGGGATTAAGAGCCGAGATGTGCCCTCTGTGTTGCTCACAGTAACACGTTTATTGATAGGTATTCCATCCTTGACCCAGATGATTTTTGGTGTAGGTGATGCCTGCCAATTTCAAGTAAATACTTCGACATAAGTATCTTCAACTTTTCAGAATTTTGTATGATTAAATTTGTAACTAATTTTCCATACCTCAAATGTGATGTTGATTCGAGCAGAATTTCCAGCTCTCACCACTATAAAGCTCTTCATTTTTCGATTAGGGAAATTTGGTCTCACTGTAAATTAATGATATTTTGAAAAATGGTTACTGTGTTGAAATTGCTGAATAACCACCAATTTTACATAACATACTTTACGAAATTTACAGTATAACATTAATATAATCATAGATGATGCCAGTACATGCACCTACGATTCTGTTTTGTGAAATAATACTAGCAATTATCTAATTGAAAAATTGAGGTACATTTTAAAAAAAATTGATCTAAATTTAAAATGGATCTGTTTTTAACATAAAGGTACTACTATATCTTACCTGGTGGTGGCATGGCGATGACATAGTTATCCAGATCCTGGGGTTCACCATCTCCACCCTCATTTGTAGCGACTACTCTTACCCAGTACATTGCCATGGACTTAAGGCCAAGAATTGTATATGAGGTTGAGATTACTGTATTGGAGCTGCAGCGACTCCATTCTGTGTTCTCTGCAGGCCTTAGTTCCACATAATATCCTTTTGCTTCATCTTGCACCCCTTGTTCTATCTTTGGTTTACTCCAGTTCAGAGACAAGGAAGAATAAGTTGAGTGTGACATTTTCAGGTCAGTCACTTTACCTGGGGGCTCTGGAGAAATATGATCATTCTTATTGTTGATCGACAATATTTAAGTTGATTTGATAACATCTGTATTTAACAGCCTCATGTGCAAGCACATACGTGTGTCACCATTTCCCTCCATTAGAGTCACGGTGTCCCTGACTACTTGCTCTGTGTCCATGTGTTTTACCAGTTCCTGTCTGTTCCTGGTATTCGTCTCTTATGATTTCCACACGGTCCTTTTTTGCTTTATGTTTTGTATGTAAAACATATATTACACATATATTGCCTAGTCTTTTGGCTCCCATGTTGGTCTCTGTTTTGAGTTCATTTCTGTATTCCTGTTATTCATTTCCTTGTTATATTCCCTTGTTATCGTTTAGCTATGTTGTGGTATCTGATATTTTCCTGGGTTTGTTGTTCAGTTACTCTCCATGTCTTGGTTATTATACCGTTAATCGGTTTGTTTATTAAATTGCCTTTTAGTTGTATAGTTTAATTTAGCTTGCTTATGCGCTCTCTCTCTCTCTCTCTCTCTCTCGCTCTAGTAATGGAGTCATCTCCATATCTCCCTGAATTTGACTACCTGTATTCTTTGATTAGAAGCCATGCACCCATGCACTTGTGTTCCCCTCCAACCTCCCTCTTGTTACTGTGTGTGTGTGTGTTTTTATTACTCACTCTTTGGGTCTCTGGCTATCACAAATTCAGTGGGTGAACTTGGTTCTCCAACACCGGAGAAGTTGATGGCTGAAACACGGAATTCATACTCTATTCCTTCCACAACATCTTTCACTCCATACTTCTTTGCTGGAGGCACAAACAAAGAGTAAATTAGTAGATGATGGACATATTTTTTAGTCATAAATACCATAAACATGTTGGAATATTTGTTCAGTTTAAAACTTTTTATGAGTTAAAAACTGTATGTTCTATATTCATGACATATTTTATTAATCCTAAAATTTCAGGTAACATAAACAGTAAACAACAGTAGTATAAATCAATATAAGTAGCATAAATCCAGCAACAGTAGTGGTCATTTGTTAATTACTCTTTCAGTTGCCACTCTGGCAGTATGCAGCACTTTGGCAGAGTTCAAATGCCACCTAATGAATATCTTAATATCCTTACAGCCAATCGAGTGAAGTCAAGCATGTAGGCAAACCTCTGATTGGCTCATCTGGAGGGTTTACTTGGCTCCACAAGTTGCTACCCCTTTTGCGTTTTTCGAGATTGTAGCCCACAATGTTGGTTCCTCCAGTTTTGGTGGGAGGGGTCCATGACAAATTTATGCAGTCCTTGAAAGCACTGTCAACTTTAGGTGTGGATGGTGGACCAGGATAGTCTATAAAATATTCATATTAATATAAATGGTCTGTTAGTATAAATGTCATATATGTGATTGTAAATGTGTAGGAAATATTATAATCCAAGACATATTAAAGGCTATAAATGGTTCAGACTTGAACTAGGGAATTAAATTAATATAAAAAAACTAATTAACATGACAACGAATTAAATCACTGTTTTAGTTTCTTGTACTGGCTGTAAATTCTTGAATTTTATTCCTGTAAGATGTGGTCTCTTTATCTTGAAAATAAGTTTTTTTTCCTCTGATCCACTATACTTCAAATCTTCAAACCATTAAAAAATTAAATGGTCTTATAGCAAAAATAAACAGTACATTGCATATTATGATGGGCTTATAGAGATGGACTGTGAAACAGAATAGATGTCAATGTATAGAAAAACACTGCTGGCAGCATGACTTCTAATTCAAAACTTACATCTAGCCAGATATGTAATTTAGGTATGCAGTCTTACCTTTAGTGCCAGCCTGTATGTCATCTGTTTCAAAAACATCACTGATGCCTTCTGTAGTTATGGCCCTAATGCGGTAGCAATACCTCCTGCCATGGTCCACATCTGTGTCCTTATAGTGGGCTTCACCAGGGATATCCCCAATCTTCTTCCAGGAGTTTCGGCCCAGCTGTTGCCGTTCCAGATTGTAATGAATCACAGGAGAGCCTCCGTCATCTCTTGGAGGTCTCCACTTGAATTCCACACAAGATGATGATGCTTCAATCACCTCTGTAGGCCCCATTGGATTAGTAGGTTTGTCTGTATTTGAGAGAAAAAAAGTTTAACTTCTTATTTTTGTATTCCTAAATTTTGTTACTTTATATAAATATGAAGAAAACACTTATTTAACATTTAAACATGCATGCTGGTGTCTTTAATATCTTCAAATACTAAAAAGGAATTTGTCAAGAACACTGGAGCCAAAAAACTGAATACCCACATTCACAAGGTTTAGACATGACTGACCTAAAACAATCAGCTGGGAGAACGCCTCAACAGTCTCAAATTCATTCTTTAGCTTGATCTTGATCTCTCCAGTGTCTTTGCGCTGGCACTTGGATAGGAGCAGACGGCTGTGGCTGGGGGACTTCTCAATTTTAATGTTGATGTCGTTAAGCAGCTCCTCACCCTCACTGTACCAGTGAACCTTTATTGGCTCCTGACCCACAAACCTTAGGCTAAAGTTAGCACTTTGGCCAACCTTGATAATCACGGGCTCTGAGAACTTAATCAGATCATCTTTATTCATCCTTGGAGGATCTGGGAATACATAAATAACATACAAACTCTTCTGAGTTCCTTCCAATCTTTTTATAACATCACCTTTGGCTTAGTAATAGATTCTTACTCATTATGTATCTTTTATTTTAGATTTAAAATTTATTCTAAAATAAAATACATTATATGACTAAATAACCTTAAATGACCTTGAATTAATTAAATTACCTTCCACAATAAGCATGCCCTCTGTTTTATGCCCATCTGCCTCAAAGCGATACTTTCCATTGTACTCCTCTGCACAATTGCTAATGAACAGTTTGTGAAAAGCCCCATCTTTGATAATCTTCAAGTCATCAGTGGACTTGATCTGCACAGACAGTTTAATAGTGATTACTGACAAAACAGCGATACTTTTGAACATGTCTCAGTTACTCCATCTACTGTGTCCATCGTGCAGCTTTTTGAGTCCAGGCATACTATAAGGGCTATTTCTCCATAATAATATAAGAACCAATAAGCAGACAGCAGAAAATATTCAGTAAAACTTTGAGCACGATTGCATTTGGCTCATGGCCTGCATGAGTTGAATATGTGCGAGCACTCACCTCTTTTCCATCCTTATACCACACTCCATCACAGTTTGTACTGCTTAGCTTGCACACCATTTCTGCTGATTGACCCATAATGGCTCTGACATCTTGTAACCCACAAGTGAAGTGAACTCCTGGGGCTGGAAAAGTAATGTATACTCATTATCTGAAAGGGTGGTCTATCTCTTTTCTCAGCATAAGAATTACAGTAAGCATGCATAGACTGTGTCAGATGATTGCATCTTTATTGTTCACACCTTCACTACATAATATACTTTATATCAGTACTACCTTATGGGGAACATACAAAAGTCTATGTAAGATTCTTGGATTTAAAAAGACAAATTTTCACATTTTAATGTATATACACGCACGCGCACTGTATATTCACTAGGTCCTGTTTTGTAGCTCTAGATACCTTGTAATCAAAGTGACAGGAAATACTAAAAAATGGATTTTGAAGCCAGTCACCACTAATTAATCAAGAATCTCCCAAATGGTACTTTATTTGTGACACCGCAAACGACTCACCAATTATGCTGTCAGTCACCAAGGGTCCTGTCCTCATTCTCTTCTTTCCATCTCCTTCTTCACTGAGTGAGTCTGGAGTAGTATGTCCATATCCATTCTTATTCTCCTGCTCTGGAGAGAATTTATCTACATTTGTGTCTTCCTCTTCCAGCTTTTGCTGTAGTATTTCATTCACACCTTCATAGACACCCTTCATTATGGGCTTGTCCTTTGACTTAATTTTGTCTTTGGGTTCACTCTTGAATTCAGCTGGGGTAGAGACTGGAGATTTGCTTGAAGGTTCAGCTGTAGGTGTGGTTGGAGGCTTGACTGGAGGATTCAGTGGAGGTTCATCTGTAGGTGTGGCTGGAATCTGGGTTGCAAGCTTGGATGGAGGTTCAGCTGGAGCTGTGGTTGGTTGCTTGGTTGGAGGCTTGGATGGAGGTTCACCTGATAGTGTAGTTGGATGCTTGGTTGGAGACTTGGCTGGAGTTTCAACTGGGGGTGTGGTTGGATGCTTGGTTGGAGACTTGCAAGGAGGTTCAGATGAAGGTCTGGTTGGAGACTTGGATGGAGATTCAGCTGGAGGCACGGTTAAAGTTTTAGCAACAGGTTTGGTTTGAGGCTCAGTTGGAGACTTAATCAGAGGCTCAGTGTCATTGGCTTGAGCCAACACAGCTTGTTGGGCCTGCAGTTGTGTGAGCATCTCCATCTTCTCCTCTCTTGCCTTCTGCAGCTTGGCTTGCTGCTCAGTTGCAAGCTTTGACAAGTCAGCACCACTCCCTCCTGCCTGTGTTGTTTTGCGTGCTGCTTTCTTTCCATGGTTGTTTGGGTTCTTGTCAGCTGTTCCAAGGACAGGAACAACAAACAGACATGTTAATATGTTAGTCAGTGAATGGGAAAATGCCTGCAGGACAGTGCCACACCCTTCAATTTCACATAGATTATAGAACAATTCAATTCAATCAGTTCAAGCATATTGAATTTTACAAAAACAAATGACATACAAATGGGTCTAATCTGAACTGAATTATATAGCTGGAACAAAGAAAAAATCAGCTATCTATTCGGATTAAAAACAATGAATTATGAAGAATTTGAGTGCCAGGAAAATTATATAGATGAAATTGTGGTCTTCCTAATGAATGTGCTGGGATATATCATTCTGTTTTAAGATGTGTTACATTCGTTTTTAATTCACTGACAGATTTGGTGCTTAATAAATTATTAGAAAATGGCTAAATCTGAATTTACCTTCTACTATCAGCCAAGCATTACAGGACTTAATTCCAGCTATAGCAGCATAGATGCCACTATCCACCTTCATGCAGTCCTTCACAATCAATCTGTGGATTAACATGTCCTTAGACACTGTAATATCATATTTTTCGCCTTGTACCAAGGGAGTACTCTTTCCCATCCATGTAATATTTGCAAGTGGCGCAGACAGAACACATTCAAAGATGGCATCCTCTCGTTCAATTGCCTTTACTTCCTGAATTTTTACCAAGAAATCCATCACTGGAACTGCAAACATGTAGAACAAGTTAGACATAGTGTGAAAAACTCAAGACAAACCTTAGTGTTTAAATATTATATTAAAATTGTAAATGCATTAACCTTACTTTTGAAGTCAGTAGAGAACACATTGACTCCTTCAATATCCACTTGGTACAGTCCAGCATCATCTTCATTCAAGCCATTCACACTAAATATTAACCTTCTGCCAATTTGACGGAGACTGTGCTTCTCATTTGTTTCAGAGCTGAAAGGAATCATATTGCCATCCTATAGCACCACAAAAGAATATTTAAGTAATTTTGCTACTTTGCTTGTTTTCAAATGTAGATGTGTGAGATCAAATTGCCAAATATATTAAGTCTTACTTTATAGAGAAAGATTCTTGCATTAGGGTCCTTGAGATCAATCTCAAATTCAAATTGTGCACATTCAGGACTTTTGATCTCAATGTGTTTCAAGTTGCCTAGGTATTCAATGACCTGTTGGAAGAAAGTTTAGAAGATTCAGCAAAGTACAATGTACAAATACAGCCATTTAGATTCATTACCAAAAATATGTTTTTTGGCTTAACAGGGAAATGCTATTATTTACTTATTTAGTTCCGCACTGCTGTTCTTTGAATAGTACTGTTAATAATGTTCCATACTGCTGTTCTTTGAATAGTACTCTGTTAATAATGTTCCATACTGCTGTTCTTTGAATAGCACTCTTTTCACACAGATATCTTTTGGTCACCATTCTACCTGTGCCTGTTGCTCCTCGATTTCTCTTTTTTTCTCATTCAGTTTCTTCAGCATCCATCGAAAGTCAGTCACTCCATATTCGGCACAGATGCGCTCATAATCTTTCCTATCTGCACTCAACAGCAGCTCCCAAAATTTTTCATCAACCTCTCCATCTTTTCTCTCTTTTTTTGGGCGATCAGCTCTATGAAGACAACAGACACAGTTCATAAAAACTGTGTTTCCAGGTTGAATTATCATCAGAGTAACCTCATGTACATACATGGTCATTAAACTCTATGAATGGCCAGATTTGGACCATATTTGAGTGTTCATATCTTACCGAGTTTTAAGGGTCTTTTTAAAATCCATTGGTTGTTCACGTTGAGCTAGTGAACAAAAAATGTATCAGTCAAACTGTCTTTGGAGTTCTGTTTTTATGTTTTGGTTAAAAATGATAGCAGGCAGGACAGACCTGTTCGTGCCTCTTGTAGTGCTTTGCTCTTGTTGAATCCAACTATAATAAAGAAATTTTACTATTTAAAGTTTTATCATGGTCTAAACTTGTTACCAATAACAATGAGCAGATCTGAACTTAACCTTACATGGTTTTAGTTTTAGCTGTTAAAAAGCAACAAATATGAAAAAATCTTCATATAATACATTTCTTTAAAAATAAGAAACCAGAAAATGATTTCTGCTCACTCTCAATCACATTTAGTGTTGCAGTAACGAAGGCACATCCAAACTCATTCTCTGCCAAGCATTTATAGGTATCTGCCTGGTCTACAGCCACATTAGGCATCTGGAAAATAAAATATTCTTTTGCAAAACAATGAAAAAAAGACGTTATACAATACTGTCACACTAGTTAACCATATTAATATGATACCTGTAACTGATGCTCTCCTGTAGATTGATTATGCTCAGTAATGTACTTTCCTTTATCTGAAGTATCACCATTACTTCGAGTCCATCTTATTGTTGGTGATGGATCACCAGTGACGATGGCTTTAAAAACAGCAAATTTCCCTTTTGGGAAATAAATAAACAATATCAGCAGTGTTTTTCAGGATTGTAGTAAATTTTATTGACCTACTGATTATTATATCTTATTTGGATATGGCACTTTACCTTCCTGAATAGTGAGGGCAATGGGTTTGCGTGAAAAATCTGGGTGGCTCTTTCCTGGAGGAATTTCCTCGACAAATTGAGTGATCATTACACCTGGAACTCTGGATCTCTTTTTGATGAAGACTGCAAAAATGAAATAAAAATGTTACATGACCCTAGTGCTATGCAATATGGGAACTATGTCAGATGGGAGCAATACTGCATATGGATTCACTAAAAATAATACTTACCCTGCCCTGTCGGAGCTGTGGGCTCCTCTTCCTTTGATTTCAAAACTTTCATCCTATCAGCAAGAACTCTGGATTCCTGTGAGATCATAGTTTGTTTAATTCCTCGTTATAATTATGCATGTACTATGTATTACATTGGTTTCCTTCTACTTGCTCTTATGTAATTTCAGATCTATATTGGCACCTATGTGCCTTCAAAGGCCATTTAATTTCCCCTCCTTATCTTGTGTTCACTGGATGGTTTATTAGTTAAACCTATATTATACATACACTGTGCTGGTATAGAAATGTGTACTATAGCCAATCTCATGCATGGTATCAATCAATCAAACAATCAATCAGCCAATGAGTCAATAATTAAATAAATAATTCAGACAGAATTATTCATGTTATCAGACAACGAGCACTTACAAAGAGTGAGAAGAGAGCTAACGCAAACTGTGTAAGCCTACCGCACCTTTTCGAGTCCTAAACAACAGCTTACGGTTTGTAAAAGTGTTTGGTGAAGGCACTGTCTGTGCTATGCCTTCAGAACATGTGTGTGTTGCTTTGACCAAATTTGCCTCTTGAGAGCTGTGTTAGAGAGGAAACAAGGTACATGTTTTGTAATATCTAGATCATTTAAAACATCGAGGGCAGGGGCAATCTCACTACTTTGAGTTTTGTTCCCTGAGGCGGCAAGTTTGGAGTGTGACATGCAGGTAAGGCTCCTGTCAGATTTCCCCAGCAAGAGTAGGAAACTTCGTTTGACGGTAGCATAATTCATACTGCAGTGCAGACCAAGTTGGCAGTGGTGTCATATACACCTTGCTGCAGCCTCAGGATTTAGGCAATATGTCTATAGCAGGAATGTGATGCTGACACATTTTGAATAAGCTCTGCTCTTGTTGAAGTCTCTATTAAATGGAATAACACAGTGAAGTAAAGTATGTGATTGAGCCTTAAGGATGGGGTCCTGCACCTTCCTGCCTTGTATGCCCACTTTGTACACATGGCCGTTTGAGAGAGAGTTCTTAGCACTTGTTTTTGAACATGTAACCAAGATATTTATTAATAAATATTTAACATTTATTGTGGTAATCAAATAATAATGATGAAGTCATGTGTTGTTGTTTTTTTTTGTTGTCAAATCTGGACCTGCTAAAACCAGAACTGTGACATAACATATGATTCAGACTTTTAGAGCAAACACATGTGGCTGTTTTTTTTTAATAATGTCTATGTGCTTACAGTGTCGGAAATAATGTAGTGAGATTTTGATCACTTTTGCTGGCTGGTTATAGGTGACAAACATGTCACTAATTGGAGGAATTTATATGACTGCATGCACTTAGATAAGTGAGTCAAATGACTATGCCTGTCCTTCCCTGAGATAGGTCACATACCTCATAAAACAGTCAGTCAGAGATGAGGATTTCACACAAGTTCTCCGACAGGCCAGTGGCATACCCCTTATACCCCTTATAGATCTCTAACTTAATATTTAGTATAGATTTTAGAATTTGTTATATTTTATAAAAGCCTAATAATGGAGACAGAATTGGAAATTAAGGTTTAGGACAGAAGTTTTATTCAAATTTAAGAAAGAAGGTAAGGTCTTAGCACAGCGAAGTTGTCAGTTAATCTTCTGTTAATTTGCAGTTGTATGTTTCAATATGTAGAACAACCGGGCAAATCTAATGCTGCTTCTCATGCTTGTTTTTAGGGTGTATTCACTAAGTTTTTAATGATCACTACTGTTCCTAATACTTCTGTTCTGAAAAGCAATATAAACAAGGAATTAAATAGGGTTTTCAGCTGAAAAAAGGGAACAATAAAAAAGGGAACAATACTAAGGGAATTTATCATTGTGTTAACCCAATGTAAAGGATTGCTGTATATCTTTGTAAAATTATCTGTTCCTGTGGGAGATGAGAAACAGCCATCCCTAGCAGTGGAGACATGTGATTGATTTATATATAAGCCCTAAGGACCTAAGATCCTGAGATGAGACTGATGGCACCAGGCTTCTCAGGTTTTATGACTTCTCAGGCATTCCTAGGACACCCTGCTTGAAGTCCTTGCTTTTTTACAGGGTGTAAGCTTACACACTTGGACTTGGACTATATTTCGACACGTGTCTCTTGGGTTTCTTAAAAAAAAAAAAAAACAAACAAACAAACAAATAAAACCAACCAACCAACCAAGCAAAAATCATCCAAAAACATTTTTCCATTTAACATAACATCTTACTGGCACAGATATTTTAAATCTTTAAAATATACACCTTTCTATAAAAAAATATTTTTCTATAAGATATACACAGTAGATTCTATTATAACCTTCATACAAATAGCATCTGATAAATGGCTTCAGTGACCTTAGATGTGTTCACTAATCAAACTGAAACGCCCCGTGTTGATAGTACAGCAATCTTTAGTCAAATCTTTAGTCTTTAATCCTTTAGTAAATTGCATGCGCACTGTTAAGTATAATCAACATTTAAATGTCATCCCAGTTGCATCTCTCTCACTTCTACTACTATAAAAGAACCACACATTGAATTTAATGGATCAGCTGAGATTAATAAAAGCATATTCATTTAATTATTAAGAAAATGTCATTACCAGAACTGTCTCACATGTATCTCTTCCTAACATCAGGTAAAAATTTGTCTTCATTTAGAAGGCAATCAAATTGTTCCAGGAACATACACCATAACACGTTTCAGAAATATTCAGAATCAGACAGCAAATTAAATTATTTGTACTTTAGAAGATATGTCTTTGTTGAAATTAAATGAAATGAATGCTCTTATCATGTACAAAGTGCAGTGTGCAGAGCTGTTACCAAAAGGATGAGAGGGACTCAAGTTTGCATGGTGGATTCTATTAGATCAGATTATTCTATTATGTAATTACAGAGCAGGCCTTCACCATTAGTAATAACATTTCATTATGATTACCTCCAACAGGTGATTATTATTATTATTATTATTATTATTATTATTATTATTATTATTATTATTTTGATTATTATTTTTTTTTTTTGCTATGCATTTTCATGCTTACATCTGCTATGATAAAGGTAGTGAGAACTTACTTTGTGTAGGGGGTGCAGTGCCCTTGCCCAGCTGTGTGCTTACCCTGTTCTGTCTGATACTTCAGTGCTGACTCCTCTCCTTTTCAGGGAAATAAACCCTGTTTGTGGCCTCCCTCTGCTATGGTAAGGATCGTGGAAGGATAGAATTACTCTCAAGTGCTAGTCAAAGTGAAGTGGACTCATGACTTTTCGCTCGTGACAGAAAGGGTCTTCTTCACCTTAACTAGCCCCGCCCCTTTTAATGAAGGGGCTCTTCCGCATTTTGTCTAATTTAACTTCATGTTTACCTTAGCCGCTATTAGAAAGCACTGTCAAAATGGGATCAGTGTAGAAGGGGGGTTTACAGCGGGACGGGGGTTTAAAATGACAGCCTTCTTGTACTATTTCCAGCTGAGGAGACATCATGAAATATGGCCAAAAATAACATACAGGGCCATTAGCTAATAATGGTGAGCATGCAAAATAGACGCAACATTTAACAATCAGTATTAAATACATTTAAAGATTATTTGTCAGAACATTCTCAGACATGTATTTCCATGGATTTGATATGGGAATTCACCAGTTATTCACAGCACGTTTATGATGTTGAAGATGTTTAACAGTATTAAAACATGCTCATCCATATTGCGTATTGTTATGGCTGTATTCGTATGTGTTTGTCTAACAGTGGTTTTCAGTAACATCCAATACCTGAACACCGGAAATTCAAGGATAAAACTAACAAGATGGTGGCATCCTTGTTTCGTCTGCTCATAATGTGAAAAAACTGCCACCAGAAACCACCAATTGGATATCATGAGTTGAACATTCTGAGGGCATGAAGCATCTCCAACGGTGAGGCAAGTGCATGTGGCGTACACACAGCAAGGATGTGCCTTCCTGGACATGTAAGAAAGCTGAGTAATTTAGCGGAAGTAAAGATAACCCCCCCCAGAAACTCTCCTTCCTTATATAGGCCAGGAACGACAGGGAGAGGCAAGTGTAATCCGTTCTGCTAGTGTGAAACGAAAGTCATGTCAGATTCATGTCAGAGCTGACATGTGTATGTCAGAGCGTAACTACCTTGTGAGTTAATATTACACTTGCTAATAATTGAGTCATGATATTTGACTCTTGGTCGAATGAATGGGAACAAATCTGACTGAAAATGGAATGGAATGTCATGCTTTTTAATATAATATACTACTGGTTGGAGTTTTACACAAAGATTCACGCCAGTTGCTTGTTTGTTTGTGGTTTTGCTCATGATTCAAAGAACTGCAATTAAATCACTAAGTTATTATTAAAGGCAGAATTCAGATGCTCGTCAGTTTGAATGGTTTATTTACATTTCTTCTCAACAGTTAACACATCTGAATAGTTCATATTTCAAGTCCCACCCTCTCTCATTTTTAATCAGTCCGTTCAAGTTTAAAACCGAAAAGATAACCAACCAGCCAAACAAACAAAAGTCTGGAGGGTGCGACAAACAGATCATTGAAGTATTTTGATGACTGCAGAAAACATTATTAATTAAATGAAAAGTAAAGCATTAACAAGCAAAAAACAAATCTAAATATATGTCAGATTTTATGTTCAAGGCATTTGCTGCCAGTTATATATAGTATAACAACAGTTGCCTAACTAACAGTAAAACATACCGGTCATTAAAAACATTCTTGAATATGTTATTTGCAACACATAACATGTTGTAATACATTTTATTATATGTAATCAAATGTTTCTTTATAAAATGTACATAATACTTCTACAATATACTTAATTCTAAACCAGCAATAATTATAAAGACTTGGTAGAATAGGCCTCGTTGTTCCTTAACAGCCATGGCTTTTATTCTGAAAGAAAGAAAGAAAAATGGAAAAATCAGCAATCAGTAAGTTAATCTTAAGAACTGATATGAGAACTAACAGGCTACTGCTGTACTCTCACCACCCAGTTAGTTAATGCCCATATGTTGCAATGCACAGTTTGTATCATTCATCCTCCAGCTCTTCATCAATGTCCAGTTTCTGACCACAGTTGGCTGGATATTTCGGTGTTGACAGTCCACTCCCAACACTAATGCTTAGTAATTTTGCTCAAAGGGACACACACACATTCTAGTGCCACACCCAGTGTTGACAGTACTAGGTTAGAGTCATTTCTGTGTTTACAGTGTTCTGCTACCCCAGTAAAATCTCATTAGCAGTGGTTTTGTGGTTAGAAACTAACCTATGGTAAAGGGTTGTGGAAGGTGGCTTACAAATAGTGTAACAGATGAACTAATAAAAGGTGTCTATATGATTTCTGTGCCTCATAAGATGAATGCAAGTACAAGGGTGCTTATAATTAATTACGTGATTAGTGTTCTTCATCATCATTATCAGTTATAGGCACGGCAAAATGTATTTATATAGCATCTTTAGCACAACCATAATTAACCAAATAATACCATTATCCAAAGGTAAAACATATACAATCATAACAATAAAAGATAAATCATAAAACCTAACAGTAAAATAGTTGCTACACCAGCTCAATGAGAGTTAAATGCCAAAGTAAGGAGATGCGTCTTCAGCATCGAATTAAAAATATCTAGAGATGGAGCCTTCCTAATATGGAAGGTTATTCCAAAGAGTCAGAGTAGCTACTGCTAAGTCTCAGTCACCTCTGCTCTTGAGCTTAGAACTGAGTTTTTCTGTTAAAGCATTAGGCTGGCAGACCTAGGAGTTTTCAGGGGAATATAATCATGCAGGATCTCCAGCCCTTTAAAAACCAACTATATAGTCTTAAACCTGAGCCTAAATTTCACTGGAAGCCAGTGAAGGGGCACCAGAACAGGCAATATCAAATCAGGTTTCCTTCTTGCTGTTAAAAGGGAAGCTAGCTACAAACAGCACAGAGAGAACTGCTCCACGCAGACATATAAGTAATTATAATAATCTATCTGCAAAGAGATAACAGCATGAATTAACTTCTCAAAACATGAATAATCATTAGACAGATAATCATTAGACCAAACCTCAAAATTGGATTTATTTAGTACATTGATGAAAAAATCTATGAAGATGCAATCTAGATGTTAAATGTGCAATCAAGATGTTTTTAAATTACAGAAATAAGACCTACAGTTTAAAATGTAGTAATACTTTATTCAAGGGAAGTGGTGTTCTAGTGTTCATATGATGCCTACATATGTCTGTACTGGCACTTGACATAAATCTGCAGACGCTTTTATTCCTGTAGGTGTCAGCTGTCATGCAGGCTGTTTTTGTCAGTTTTAATGTCAGATGGGCACAACACCTATTCAAGTAACATAGATTTTTTTTACATAAGGTTAGAACATTTTCACATTTGAAATTACACGGTATATTACAGAAACTGATTCTGTAGTTTGGTGTACTTCTGGTATATCAGATTGATGTTAATACTGCTATAGATTGACAAGTAAAACTAGTTGTATTTTAAAAATTACTACTAATCTTTTAAAAAAGATTAACTAGTGTGTAACTAACAATGTTAGTAGTAGACTTACTATATATATATAAAAGCAAACTTTATTGCTTGGTATTTTGGCTTTTATACAGAGCGCATAAAAGTCTTACCTCTAACTGTGAGATGTGTGGAACACTCGGCTCGTCCTAATTGATTTTCTGCCACAACTTTGTATTCTCCTGTGTCCTTTGAGCCCACCCTCAGGATGAGCATGGAGCAGACACCGCATGTGTTGGTGATGTAGTAGTTGGTGTCAGTGTTGATACTGATATTATTGCGGTACCAAGTGACGTGGGGGCTGGGGTTGCCCCTCACAGCACAGCTCATATAACACTCATAGCCCTCTGGAGCCGAGTGCAGTTTCAAGGGAACCAAGAACTTCGGAGGTCTATCTAGATCGCAGGTTTTTGACTCAGGAAGGACCAGTGTGAACTTCTCTGCAAGAGACAAATGAGGCGGTATAACAGTGAGTCATCACACAGATGCAGCTACCTGTAACGCAAAGTGTTAGTATCCTCCATAGATTAGAAAGAAAATATTACAGGCACGCAGTGAGCATTAGTTTACATGTAAACACGATGCCATATCAGAATTCTTTTTAGCATCTGGCCCAGGGCAAGGAGAACCACCATGGCTTACTGATGAGCTTAGGTAGCCATGGAGCAGTTCACACTGGGGAATGTGTACTATCCACATATGTTATCTTGAATTACATGTTTGTTTATTTTTTTTTTTAGTGGCAAGTGGTTGTGTGTAGATATTTTGTGTGTGTATATACGTATATAGTGCTTAGTATTTTATTGAATATTAAAATTGTTAAAGGCTGTTTCTTTAAGAACATTTAACACAAGAACAAAAACACAAGGCACCGGTAATGTACTCTTTTCACTAACCTTTCTTCACTGTAATGAGCCACTTTTGTGACTCTGAGGGGGCAGACTGTCCCATGTCATTCTTGGCATAGACACGAAACTGGTACTCTCTGCCTGGCATTATGTTGCAGACTGTGAACTTGTTGTTAAAGATGCGATCGGCCACTGTATGCCAAGTTCTCTTGCTGGAGTCCCTCTTAGTCACTATGTAGTACAGGCGGTCATCCCTCTTCTCGTCTGCTGAGGGCGTCCAGGACACTGTTACTGTGCCTGGCACATTCTCATCCAGTTCCACAGGGCCTGGGGGCTTGGGCTCATCTATGGAAATGTACAGGTGTCATTTGATTTTATGCATGATCAATGTAAAAAAAAAAACCCATGAAATTATAAATAGGGAATTTGATTTCAATTTGTACTATTTTTTTCATTCCATTCCATTGCATAAACTTTAATGATATAATCAAATAATAACAGTCTAATATGTCCATGCAGGTGTAAAAAATCAAGTCCTGAGTCTACCTGTAACTCTAATTTCAATGCTCAAGGTCTCCTGGCCCACAATGTTCTTGACTATGATGGTATAGATTCCACTATCAGAGCGCTCTGCAGATGGGATCAGGATTTGGGAGCCTCCTTCAGTATTGCTAATGGTGACACGTTTGGGGACAGGAACACCATCCTTAAGCCAAATTATGTCAGGCCATGGAGAAGCCTGAAAAAGGCAAAAAAAAAACCAACAACCAAACAAACAAACAACAATAACAACAACAACAAAAACATTTTTGTGTCAAATGTCCCTTAGGAGCATTTCCAACACATAGTATATTGCCTATTTCAACTGAGCCACTAGAAACATGCCCATTTTAAATAATTAATCTTATAATAGATTATACTCATAATAGTCTTTTAATTAAGTTGTGTTTACCACAAAGTTAAGGTTGAATTGCGCAGAATTTCCAGCTCGGACAACCATGAAGGTCTTGATCTTGGAATCTGTAAACCTTGGTCTCACTAAAAAAATTAAAACACAAATTTATTAATAATTAGATAAAACTCATATTCTGTTTTGTCAGAAATTAAACTACAGTATTTATGTTTGTCAAAATGAACGGAGATAATCTGTCAAATGAAAACCATCTCCATCTTATTTCTCTACAAAAGAAATATATCCAACAACTCACCAGGAGCTGGCATAGCCAAAATGTAATTCTTCAGCTGCTGAGGTTCTCCCTGTCCCCCTTCATTGACAGCTATCACTCTCACCCAGTACATAGCCATAGACTTCAGTCCTTTCACTGTGTAGAAGGTCATGATAATGGCATTGCTATTGCAGCGTTCCCATTCTGTGCTCTCTGCAGGTCGGATTTCAACAAAATATCCTTTAGGATCATCGTGCACTCCCTTTTCTTCTTTTGGTTTAGTCCAGGAAAGGGACAAAGTGTTGTATGTGGAATCTGTCACTTTCAGGTCAGTGACTTTACCAGGACGATCTGTATGGAAGAGATAGTGATATTCATGTTGATATTGACAAATTATGCACCAAATGACTCCCCATATTGTTAAAATAATAATAATCAGGGTGGGGAAAAAAAAACATGTCAGGTGCTCTAAAATAGAAGATAATAGACTGGCATTGTGGAGCCCTTATTGTTTTGTTGAATTGTTTTGCTGTACTATACTGATTACATCTCTGTTGTTTTATCTTCACCACTGTTGAATGACTAACATCTTGGCTTACTTTTTGGATCTCTGGCAAACACAAACTCTGATGATGTACTAGGTTCACCAACTCCAGAAACGTTGATAGCAGACACTCGGAACTCGTACTCCATGCCCTCAACAACATCTTTACAATCATGTTTCTTACCTGTAGATGGCAGATAGGTTATTAAAAATAGAGTTTATAGGACTTTTTGAAAATTATTACTAGGTAACGCATAGAATTTAACAAAGAAAACTACAAACTTCTGATTGGTTCCTCTGGTGGATGAACAAGGCCCCACAAGTTACTGCCCTTCTTGCGTTTTTCCAAGTTATAGCCCACAATGTTGGAACCTCCGGTGTTGGTGGGAGGGTTCCATGTCAAGGTGATGCAGTCCTTGGAGGCATTGACCACTTTCGGAGCAGAAGGTGGACCAGGATATGCTGGAAAATAAACAAAGGATGATGTTTCTTGTGATTCTGATATTTCTAAAATATATGAAAATAATCAGAGAATTCCAGTTCAGTGCCAAAGAAACACAATATCACATAAATAACAGTCTTACCTTTAGTACCAGCTTGGACATCCTCTGTTTCCATTAATTCACTAATGCCTTCTGATGTTTCAGATCTGATGCGGTAGCAGTACCTTTTACCATGTTCCACATCAGTGTCTTTGTAATGGGCCTCACCAGGAATCTGGCCAATCTTCTTCCAGGTGTTGCGTCCAACTTGATTGCGCTCAAGATGGTAATGAGTGATTGGGCACCCTCCATCATCTTTTGGTGGGCGCCATTTGATCTCAATACAATTTGAAGTGGCTTCAATAATCTCAAGCGGTCCAAGGGGTGGTGTAGGTTTGTCTGTTAGACATCAGATTTATGTGTTGGATGTAATTTGAAGAAAGACAGTTAAATGATCATATCTATAGCCACATCATTCTTATATGCTTACCAAGCACAAGTAAAGTAGTAGTAGTTTCAGTACTGCCAAACTCATTTTTTATTTTGATTTTAATTTCCCCTGAGTCTTTGCGCAGTTGTTTGTTTAGAAGCAGACGGCTATAGCCTTCAGAAATCTCAATCTTGCAGTTTACGTCTGGTGTAAGTTCCTCTCCTTCTTTGTACCACTGTACTTTCATGGGCTCATGACCAATAAACTGAATTTTGAATTCAGCTCTGTGGTTAGTTTTAATCACTCTTGGTTTCCCAAATTCTTCAAGGATTTTTGAATCTATTCTTGGTGGATCTAGGGGAAAAAACATTTTAGAGAAAAGAGTAATGTACACAAAATACACAAATCCAGGTTACCATATGAATGATCTAAGCATACCTTCAACAATGACCACAGCTTCAGTTTTACGGCCTTCAGCTTCAAATTTGTACTTTCCACCAAAGTCCTCCGACACCTTATGAATTTTCAGTTTATGAGTGGCACCATCTTGGCTAATAGTCAAACCCTCAGTAGAACCAGATATCTAAGGAGAAAATAACATAAAATCTATTTGCTTTTCACAGAAACTTTCCCGCTCAAAGAACTTTCCTGCTCAATTTTAATACATGTTTAGGCCTACAAATAGACATTTAGTACTTGATTTTGGTATGAGTATAGAGAATACAGTATACAGTATAAAGAATGTAATATATCCTCTTTCTTTACAATACTAGCAAGCCTTTGAGACCTTTTAGATATTTAGTTCTATGGTACCTCTTTTCCATCTTTGTACCAGATTCCTTTACAGTCTGCTTTGCTGAGTTTGCAGACCAGCTCAGCAGTCTCGCCCACAATAGCCTTACAGTCTTCAAGGCCAGCAGAGAAGTGAACACCAGGATCTGCAGGTCGTTTGGATACAATTTTAGCATTTGTAAAGAGGCAGAGGGAAGGAATTTTAACTTTATAGAGGTTACCGTGATGGTTAGTAGGTAACACAGGACTAGTATGTATGATTCCACTCACCTGAGCTTCATACTTTAAATTTTGTCATAAATTAAAATATATGCTTATAAGTAAAATAATAAGTAATAATTTGTTAAACATTGTAATATTTTTTAACAAGTTGCAAATTGTCATTAGTGTTGACTTTTTCTGGATCCATGTCTTCGTTTATGGTTCTCATGTTTATGGCATTTTTTCCCAGTTTCTTGATCTGGCTGATTCTTTAGCCAAGGTATAAAATTACGATTCGATTTGGCTTTACAACTCTAGATGACTATGGATATGGATAAATCTCGCTCTTCTCAGTGTTTGCATCTGCCTACCTATTACAAAGTGTTACACAGATATAGTTGAAAGTATAGTTTAAATATTGTTAATATTTTTAACAATACCATGGTGTTTTTGTGGTTTGTTTATTTATTTACAATGGAATACAATATGGCTATGTATGTATGTATGTATATACTGTTTTTATACATGTTTTGGAGCAGCCTCTACCTTTCTCGGCTGGTGGTGGAACTTGTTTTGCAGCATCAGATTGCTCAACAGCTCCTTTGTCTGCTTTGTCCCCAGAAGCCTCACCAGCGGGCAAAGTCCCCTCGCTGGCCTTAGGCACGGCTCCAGATGAGTTAGCTTGAGGGTTTTCAACTGGGTTTTCTCCTGGGTTGCCTTGTGGGATACCAGGGTTGCCATCTGGGTTACTTCCTCCTTCAACTGGTGTTAAACAATTTGGGATATCCATTCAAATGACTGACATTGCAGAGAAGTTTATAAAAAGAACAATGCAAACAACATTTAAAAGTACAGTGACAGAAATTCAGATAAATATCTGTGCTTTTAAAGATGCAGGATATACAAATGTATAGCCAGTAAAGACATCCAAGAAAGAGAATTTAATGAGAATAGCAATACTTAAAGAGTCTGAGAAATGTATCTAATCTTGTAGGAAAGAACAATGAAAATACTCAGGTCAAGTCTGGAGGGGACAGAGTTTCTAAACATTTGTTATGGAAACTCGTTTTACCTCTGAAAAGTAATTAAGCATTTTCTAGCAAAAAGATATTTTATAAATTGACACAATATGTTTAATTAACTTAGATACATGAGACATGTTGAATTCATATTTCTGTATAAAACCTAAATAATGACAAACACTGAGCATGTACATACAAAGCATATAGTTGTGCCTGAAACAGGAACCTGCTTATATTTGTGTTTTCCCAATGTGAATGCATTAAATTAGGGAGCAGATGAATGCTGTACATTATGTGAGGAAAATAGATGCTTTTGCAGCATGAGTATTCTTTCTGTTAACAGGATGTTGCAGAATTACAGTATCAGTCACACGTTTGGACACACCAGTCAAAAGTTTGGACACACCTACTCATTGGTTACTTTTAGCATTTTCTACAATACAAGAGCAGAAGGATATGAAACCAATGAAGTAACGCATATGTGATTATGCTGTGATAGTTAGTATTGGTTTTTCTTAGATCGTACAAAATGGCCACCCTTTACTGTCCTCCTCTGCTCCACACTAGTGATGTTTTCCAGCTGCATGAGGCAGCCGCCTGCGATGCTTTTCCATCAGTCATGACGAAATTCTCATATGTGCAGAGCACTTAAAGGGTGAGGAACTAAGGTTCTGAAAAAAAACTTTTTTCTGAAGGTGCATCTACAACTAATTGTTTGTGCATGTGTGTGTGCATGCGAGTACATGTTTGTGTGTTTTGAAAATGAGAAAATATGTGGGCTAACACGTTCACCAATTTATATTTTTCTTAGAAATAAATTTAAGATCAATCCATTAGATTAAAATGTCTTTGTTAAAAACATACATTCAGTCAGGTGTGTCCAAACTTTTGACTAGTACTGTACATAGTATTACATATAATCTACATCACCTCTGCTGCTACAGCTAGGAAGTAATCAAGGAAAGTAATTTTATATACAGAACAGAGGCGAAATGATATCAAATGTTTGTGGATAACAACACTGTAAATACCGTCTTAGAGCTGAATGAAATGCAATGCAGTGGGGTTAAATTTGTATTTCTTTTGAAATATTTGAGGGAAGAAAGTTATGCCTGAGAAACGAATAATGAATCTTGGAAAAGCAATAATCTGAGCATGCATCTGAAGAATTTATCAGTGCTGAGTATGCATGCGAACTGGATTATATCAGTTTTCCATGTTTGTGTAGTTTACACAATGAAAAACATGAGTAATTCAGATTACCCTAATAGAGAAACACTGTTTTTTTGTGTATCTCAATTTAGAGCAAATATACTTTTTCTCTTTCATTGTGTTTTTCATTTGTGGAAACTGCTCGGTTCAGCTTATCAAGCTTGAATGTGCACAAGGTGAATTTATGGCCTATATATGTGTATAACCTACATTTGACCTTTTATTATTTATTTTATTGATGTATTACTGCCATATTATGTGTCACATTTTCATTTTCAGTGCTGCAGTTTGACTGAAATACTGTGCCAAGTTGTTATTAATACTAAAATGGGAAAAAAAACGGAATTGAAAATGGAATTTAAAAAATCCACACACTTGCCCAAAAATTGAATATTTGAGTATGGGTATGCCTCTGTTGACTTTACTTATCTGTCTGTTGACCCATGCAGTGTGTAACAGTGCTAACTGTTCTTGAATTAGTGTAAATAAACTGTGGTCTCACCATATACTGAAGATCATCTTTTGTGGTAGCCCAGCTAAGTTCTGTGAGCTTGATGCAAGAGTTAAGAAACAACCACTCAGTTCTAAGATGGTTTATTTGAGTTTTGCCACAGAGCGCTGTTATTGCCATCAGTTAGTTTATGTTGCCACAGATTGCTTTAATTGAAATGTAAGCAGGACCGACGAGACAGTCCCACAACACAGGTGAGTGGGGTTTGTTTGTGTAGGTGACACCATCTCTGAGTTCTACACCACCAGCTGTTATCAGCCATTTCTTTAAAGAGATCAGTTTCCATCAGGTGTAAAAGTGCTGTGGTGCCCATGGTGATCCTACGTGATACAGTGGAAGCTCGGTCCTTTATTCATGAAGGCGTTTTGCCACTGAACAGTGAAACTTCTTGTGGGTCTTCTGTGCTGTGCCAAGTTGATTAGATTGATGTTTGTTTTGCACACTATCTTTGAAGTCAAACCCAGTGAACATTTCAGTGCATTTGGGTCCTACAATCTCTATTTCTGGTGTAGACATAACACAGAGGAAAGGGAGACAGAGCAGAAGAACAGGAAGCTGTTAATAACCTGTTAAGATGTTAATTCATTACCTCAGAGGGACAAACAAAAATGACGCACAGATGATGCAAAGCGCAGACTTAGTTTTTACCGGCAATAATCCCAGACTGTACCAGTCCCAGTAAGGGCTGAATGCCAAATGAATTTTTGCTAAAGTAATGGGTAAAACAGATGGAAGGACACAGAAATGACAGATACTTTGACAGGGGAACATGCAAATTAGCAGAAGTTAATTTGTGTTAGTAATTGTTTTCTAATTTTATTTAATATTTATATTCAAGTTCATTCATATTTGTATTCTATTCATTATATGTATATTAAAATTAACTTTAATTATTCTATACTGTTCTAAATTATAAAGCTGACATTATTTTGTTCTTTCGTGCTTCAGTCTTTTCATGCTAAGTCAGCTTCATGATTTTATTTTATTATTATTATTCAGTCTTTATGTTTCACTTGATCACATCCCCTGTCCAGATGATGTCATACTCATCTGCTTCACTGACTGCTTTTTAAATGTTTTGTGTCCTTAAGGAGAAAATACTAATTCTTATGATGCCAAATTACATAATTGCTACTCTTTTGGATTTCTAATCATATGGGTATTTTATCTGTTTATTAATATTTTATCATTTGCTCTTTTGCTGATGATGAACTAATAATAATGTATTTCCCCTTGTTTGTGACTAGTTGGAAAAGCAGGTATTAAAAATAACCTTTTTGTGCTTCATATAATTTTTCATGTTACTGCATGGCTTCCTATCTAACAGTAAATAAACTAACCAGCAAACAAACAATTTAAAAACAAAGTACAACTATCTTGCATGCACTTCAACTGCTAAATGCTGTCTGATTTCAGTACATTTATGGATGGTACCATTCCCAAGTAATCCCATATAAATATCAGGATGTCCTTGTTCCAGTCCTAGAACACTGGAATGTTTGAAGAGTGTGTGGTGCCATGGGACAGTGTCTGATTATTCTTACCACCTTGCCCTGTTGCAGGCTGATCCGTAATTTTTGACATCTTCCAAATTTCTTGTTAGCTCAAAATTTTAGAAGTATCACTGGAGACAGAGAGAGAGAGAGAGAGAATTTGTAAAAATTTCCTTTGGTATCTCATGGAGACATTACTATCTTGTCTTTGAGTTTCTTTCCTGCTTTTGGTATCTATTCAGCTGCAGCATGATGGACACCTCAGTGGAGCATGTATATTATTTCATTACGGGAAAAAAATGTAGATAGGCAGTAAGTTTTCCCACAAGGTAGATGGGGCTGTAGATATTTTTCCCACAACAGAAACTAATGAAGAGCGTATTATGTGGGGAGCTAGTTTGACATAGTAAATACCCACTGTGTCTGTGAGTGATGGAGTTTGACTGTGGGGTGCATTATGTTCTATTAGCGAGACTTTAGGCCTAGTCAGCAACCTTTTAGCAGCTCCAGTCATTCATCTCCTCCAGCTGCAATGCACTCAAATATGTGCCATTTTCAGCCACCGTGTCTCTGCTAGGTATGTGATGTTGACATGTACTGAATGTTGAGGTCTTCATTATAGTAAGACATCTGACTTTATTGTTGTATCTCATACTGTATAGCTGACAGTATGATGCAAGAGAGGATATCAGGAGACAGTATGATGACCCCAGGACCCTGAACACATGCAGTCAACTCTACATCCACATGATGGAACATAAAAATGATTCAATATGATTCAGTAATTTGCACTATGAAACCTTAGTTTGTGACTTATCTGAATCTAATACCCATGATCTTCACTGGTTGGTTTAATGAGAGGGCGGAGCTGCATGTCAGTTGTGAAAGGCCTGTATGGCTCCAGCTCCAACAAATGAACTGCTTAATGGAAACTGAAGAATGCAGTTACTTGAGTTAAACGTATATTTTTAATGTATATCATCAGTTATACATATATATTTTTAATGTAGTTTGTGGTAATAAATTCTACTCTAGTAACAGGCACAGATGAACTATGAACTGTGATGTTTGTTGTAGTGAATGCTGCTGAAATATTATCCTGCTCCAGAAAGTTTAGTTTACTAAGATTTTGATGCATATTCCATATAAACAGACTGTGTGTATGACAATTACACATGTGCTGCTGTGAGGTCATCCTACTGTTATTCCAGTCCCCCTAGATGAACTGCTTTCTATTTAGCTTATGACTGTTTTATTTTCTGCTGATAACATACAGTAGGCTTAGGCAAGTATCCAGAACTATGTTGAACGCTGCCCTACAGGCAGTGTTCTTGGTGTCTCATGATAGCACGTGAAAATGAGCTGCAGAAGACACCTCAGCTTACTTTCACCACCCTATCTATCATCACCTGATCTTTACACTTCTTTTTTTCACACCATCTTTATTTAGTTTAAAAATAGCGTATGTTCTGTGTGCGGCAAATTAGCCGTGTATACACTTCTTAAGGAGGCTTGAGGAGGCAGGTGCAGACACTACAGGATCATCACCTGGTTCTCGTGGTCAGCATAAAAGGAAACATGATTGCTGAGGTGAGAAACCAGAGCCATGTTTCATAAATATAATTTCTTGTCATCTGCATGTTGAGCAGCTGTCGGTAAGTGCTATAATAGTAGTGTTAGAGTAAGCTCTCGCGTCATACTGATGGATGAAAATCACTTGATACACTTTGCCGGTCACCATCATGCACCCCAACCCCCCCATCAAGAATTACACCTGAAAGAATTCAAGTTATGGTTTGCTGAATATAGATGAGAATTGAAATTAATATTTGCTTTTTTACTTTATAGTAAAACCTTTAGCACCTTTGACTGTAAAACATTTCGTAATTTTGCCAGCCTTAACAAAAATCCATGTAATTTTTAACATATCCATGTGTATGAAATATTCCCCTTGCAACTGTCTGCAGCATATGTTAGACAGATAAAACTGCATTAAAAAAGAGCATATCGCAGATACTCTGTGTGAGTATTTCTCTACCAATATGAAATAGATTCACTGCCTATTTCATATGGTGCATAAAATGATTTTGGCTTAATATAAATGAGATATACAATAGAAATTGGTGGCAGTATAAATTTTCAAAATTGGCACTGAATTCAGGCATATTCTTACATATCAGCAGCCTGGTGTTGCAGCAGAAAGAGCATTTATTTTAGGGTAGGAAGAGACTGCAATATGAATCAGCCAGCTTGTCAGTATGTAATTTAGAGCAGTGAAGGTGGTGTTCCATGCCATGTTTCAACAGAGAAAAACAGTTCTTACTGATGGGCCAAGCCAATTTAGCTCATTTTCTGTTTGACCAGTTTCGATTTTTTAATGCCTAGAAACCCTTAATTTGACTGATCTAGTCAAAATAGCTGCTCTGGATATTTGTTCAAAGCAGGATTGTGAGTAGCCCAACCAAGTTGTAAACGCTGTGACAAGATGCTGTAGAACCTTTAAAATATAACACGCACAATTACTGTGACCAGTGCATATTTGGAAAAAGGCACTTTGAAAATGTAATACTCTACAATAATGATTACCCGATTTAGAGTGTAATCAGTAATAACATAATGTACTAATTTCAGCATTGCCATTCAGGAATCCATTTAAAAGTCACATGCTGACAATATAATCAATTGTACGTATCCAAGGCTTTCTTAGTAATGCTCACAATCAGTATGTGGCGAACCACTTACACTTCAGACTTATTATTTAGTTATTAATATTAGTTATTAATATTAAAATATCATTAAATAACTACTTTGAATTATTCGCTTCATTGAAGCTAAAATGAAAAATATGTACTTACAACAGTACAGAATGAGTCTTGACCCACTGGTAGGTAATAAGAGCCCTACGACTGAGGCCAAGCTGATGTGCACAGCATAAGGCAGTCACGTAAGGGGACCTTGTTCATGTCAGAGCATGAGAGCATGCTCAGTTGCAATGTTGGGTACCTGTAGTACTCAAACATGAATCCCAGCTGCAGATTTCAATTGTGCATGCTGAGCAAATTCATAAAGGACTGTTAAATATACAAGGCAGAGCTAGTGTACATTAACAATTAAATCATGTGAACACCTTTAGCATGGTGTTCACAGTACTGTCACAGTACTTATTCATTCTGCTGTCACCAAAGTGAAGTGAGGGTACAAACACTGCATCAGCACTGAAGACTGCTATTAACTTCCAAGTGAGTTCTATTTATGGAGGTTACTAAAGACTCTCGTCATTTTACAAACAACCCATGGATGTAATCAACTGATTTCCTCAAAAATCAGCCCTTGTTTATTTTATTTTTGCTGAATTACAGTTATCAGAAGAGTCAGATGGTGTGATGTTTTGTAGCAGGAAAGGTCAGAAGTATTTGTGGCATGACACTGTAGCATGACACCTCTACATTTCTGTATATTACATCCATGTCATCCTGTGATGATTTTTGCATACATTATGAAATGTAATTTCTGTAAATACGTCAGCAAGATAAATGAATGAAACAACCTTCCAGATGAATTGTGCTTTTTTCACAAGTACAGCTGCAGCTTTATGTATTTAGGAAAAAATGATGGAAGACAACAGACAACTTAATATTAGAGTAATTATTGCGGTCAGTTTTTTTTGTTTTGTTTTGGCTTCCTGAAGTTACCCAGTTCTGTAGAAGTTTGAATTAAATAATGTATCTCCAAATTCATCCATGAGAAACATGTTTACCTTGCTGTAAGGCATTCTAGGGTTATAAAGAGTACGAAGCATGAATATTTATTTATAGGTGTCTGGTTAGATTCAAGCATGCCTTGTTTTTATTTAATTATTTGTCCTCCATTAAAACTCCAACATGCTACATATTAATTCATAGGATTTCAAGATTTAACATAGCAGGAAAAGTTCATCATGACCTCTTGTGGAATTCCACACCATTATGCAATTGCTTTGACATAATCTGTGACATCTCATTGTATATGAGATGCATTTAATTATTCCTCAAGTCATTCCTCAAACTGATGGGCATTGGGAGGTACGATGGTCTAAATAGATGTTCATAAAATGGTGATTACAGAGAAGAAAAGTTTTCACATAGTTTGTGAAATTTATGTTACGAAGCAAAACAAAGGTTGGGGGGGGGATTCTTTGTTCCTTTTTAGTCATCCTATGACAACAGTTGCTGTACCAGGATAAGGGAGCAGAAGGGGGTGGGAGAAACTACCTACCTGTTCTTTGTTATTGTGTGCTCTCCTCTCAGCACCTGAAATGTGGTGTTCTCGTCTGTCTTGACATTTGTGTGCTGCCTCCAAGTTGTGCTAGGTAATAAATCCGTTGAGCAATGCAAGTGTGTGCTTCCACAGCAAGCTCCCTGCTGCACTCAACCTTGGCTTCTGCCAACAAGCATTTCTTCCTTTGGATGGAGCAGCTGGAGCAAAAGGGTGACTCACTGAAAAACTGGGGCGGGGAGAGGTGTGTGTGTGTGGATGTACTTATGGGAGGGTCGGTGAGCCGTTTTATCACCCTCTTCCCAGTTGGCACATCATAATACTAAACAACTTTTGGGATACCATTGCTGACCTTAACCCCAGCAGAGGGGGGCACACATAAAGGTTAATTAAGGTGCTGTAGAGAGCGAGAGTGCATGTATAGGCTACAGTGTATATATTGAATCCAGCAAGGAATCATTTTATTGTGTTGTGCCAGGAGTAGTTTAGACTTAATCTCACAGAAAATAAACCTTTAAGATTTCCTTTAATATATACCGCATGGGTGAAAACCATCTCAAACTTTTCAAACAGCAATATATGGAGTATAAAAAGCTTTTTATTTTGAATTTTAAAATGAATGTGAAGTGTGAAGCAACTGAGAAAACCAGAAAGGACATTTACTGTGTTGATGCCTTTGGATGTAATGGTATGCCTCTTCCAAAAACTAACAGGTCTTGATATTATATTACAGTATCGGAATAAATATTACAGTGTGAATAAAGCATAAATTTCAGTTCAGGAATTCAGTTCATTTTAATTATGTGATTTGTTTTACCTTGAAAGTGGAATGGTTGGATTCTTATAATTAATCTTCAGGTCACATATTCTGGGTAGTATAGAGCCCTGACCTACAGTAGTCATGGGAAAATATAAGACAAGATAACTAATCCTCCCAATGTCATGCCCAGCTAAGGCCACTGGACTAGGAGTTGTGTGTCCTCATATCGTGCTGTGACATGCCCAGGTTATTCAGCTCTCAAATGGTAGTAGGTGGACTGGATGGCATTTTGACACATGGAGCATTACAGTGGAATGGGTGCATGAATATTTCCTTTCACCTTGTGGTCTTTGATGATCTTCTCCTGTGTGTACATCAAGTGGTCAAATAAAAAAAAAACAGTTGGTATGTTACCTCATACAAATCCATGTATGAATTCATTTTTAAGCAATCAGAAATGCACATATTGCTTGCTAAAACATAGTATTTTTTTAATAGTATTTTGCTACTGTAATCTTAGTCACAGTGTCAGTCCTATGAGGGGGGCCTGAGATGTGGTGACCTGAGGCATTCTGAGTCATGTTCAGGACTGCAGTTATTAAGCTCCACTTGTTGTATGCCACAGTCACACTCCATTAAGTATGACCTTTAAGGATTAGAAAGGTCCATCCATTTTGTTGTTGACATAAATGGTTCAATACACACAGCAGGAGAAGATTGTGTTCTAGGAAGTATGCATGTCAATCCAAACAAACTTGATTCAATACCTGTAAAACAACTTTCCTGTTCCTGATTTTTCCTGATTTTACACTATATTGTCAAAAGTATTCACTCACCTTCCTTGACTCACATATGAGCTTAAGTGACATCCCATTCCTAATCCATAGGGTTCAATA
>JAOXYF010000018.1:10308001-10380975 GCA_028565775.1 Sternarchorhynchus goeldii | reverse complement strand
GCCAGTCAAGTTCATCCACACCAGACTCTGCCATCCATGTCTTTATGGACCTTTATGGTCATTTGGATGGGTGAGCGAATACTTTTGGCAATATAGTGCACATTCATGTGTTGGTATTCATCACATAAACATGAGACAGGCTCATTTCTAATGTTTGTGCTGGTATTCATCACATAAACATGAGAAAAGCTAATTTCTAATGTTTGTGCTGGCATAAACACGAGAAAAGCTCATTTCTAATGTAGCAAATTTGCATTTAATGTATTCACCCCCTTTCCCAAAAGAAATTACAGCAGACCAGCAACAGATAGCAATTCATTCACTCATGGCCTTCACAGATAAAACAATATAATATTTCAAGGGCAAGTTTTTTTTTTCTAAGGTAAAAAAGGTAAAAGAAATATATAATAGAAGTTAATAGCCAGACTGATAAGCCAGTCTATCCAGCTAATTCCCAAAACATTTTTTTTGCCTTGTAGCTCAACCACAATCTAATCATATTACTGAAAAAATGTACATGGTTCGAGTTTGGGCTAACTCATTGTTCGAGTTTGGGCTAACTCATGGTTCGAGTTTGGGCTAACTCATGGTTCGAGTTTGGGCTAACTCATGCATCCCAGCTGAAGCAGCGGCTGGAATAGTGTCTGCGGTTCTTTTAGTCTGTTTTTCTTGTATGTGACTGAAACAAATACTGTAAACTGCTGTAACAGTGTAGTTTTCACGTTTCAGTTCATTACATAGACATGACTTTTTTTTTTATAATTCATCGCTATAACTGTTACAATAACGTAAATTTCCTCACTGTGGGACTAATAAAGGATTATCTTATTTTATCTTAAAAAGATAATCTACAATCACCCTGAAATTTCCCATTCTTGTAACCAGAATTAAGATGTACCTCCTAGAAGCATCTATTGATTGCATATTTTCTGTAAGGCAAGTGTAATGTTGCAGTCCATGACCCCACCGGCCTACGTGTAGATACTCACATAATTTTTGTTTTGTTGTTGTATGTCATGTAATACTGTAATGTCATGTAGTGCTACTCATGTTACCACTAATTGGTTACACCACTATAAAAGAGTTGCAGCTATGTACACCAAACTGCATGCCATCACCGAGACCATATATATAGCAAGTATCTGAGAGCTGCATGGAAGATGATACATTTAAGATTTCAGAACTGTTTGGTTGACTGTTAGTTTGAACTTTATGAATATTTATTCAATTTAATTTTGTGCATCTGAATTTCAAACAAAACAAAATACTGAAATGAAATACTAAAATCCCTAAAGAAGAAATGTCATACATTTTGTCACGGTGCACCAGGGACACGCCCACTCCACACACATCCACACCCCTTACCCGGTCCCAATCACTTGAATATTAATAACACCTGCTTCTCATTTCCATTTTCCATTTAGTTGCCTTATACAAGCTCGCAGGTCTTGCCAGTCATCGCTGTGAATTCACTGAAGCCAGACCAGAGGTGCTCCGGGCTTCCCGACTACTTCTGAAACGGACCTTGACTGACTTTGCACTCAGCTTTGTTTATGTTTTAGGCTGATTAAACGTTTGGCAAATGCTTGCGATTTTTGTTGTCGAGATATGGAGAATCAAGTTCTCACCATGCCTTCTGTTCCCTTCTTGCCATGATCACACGTTTGCTCTAACAAAGTTTTTCTCTCTCACACACCAAGCAACACTTGAAGGCACTGAATGAATCTGCGTTCAAGCCGACATCATCTGAGAATCTCTTATAACAAGTTCCATGATCTCTTAATTTACAGCAGTCCTTTTCTGGCAATATATTGATTCCTCGTCACTTTCTTTACTTGCCTTATTTGTGCATTGTATGAAATGTTAATCCATATCTTAACGTAATATTTCATTTCCATCTTAATCGTACTGACCCTAATAGAGGGTTGTGTAAACATTACCTTAGGTATTGTTGAAATGATTGACCTTTTTAAAACAGCTTCATTAAAAGATTTCGATTTTCCTTCTTTACTCTTCAGAATATTAATTGTGACATGTTGTTACTAACATATGTCAGTCAAATCACATGACTGGATGCAGAGAAAGCCTGTTACTGAACTTTGAGATATAATCATGGCTGTCATGATTCACCAGAGCAACATAAAGTTTGATGATGCTAATTCAGTCAACCAAGAGCAAGTTAAACTTTGCTTTCATAACTAAAAACAACTGCTAGCTAATGAGATTGTGTGAGCTCACTACTTAGAACTGATGCATGAACATAGTTCTATAGTGCTGTTGAAGGTTTTATTTGTCATGTGCTTCAGCTACTCCACATTTATCACCCTCATGACTTGGCAGTGTTTTGGATATGCAGATCACTTTAGGGCTTTGTATGGATTACATCTTGTATGGTGGTCCAGTTGAGGCCTATATTTGGATGAGATTTGATATTAGTTTTGAATGTGATCTTATTTCTGTCCTATCTGCCAGATGAACAAGCTGCCATGTATCAGTTTAAAGGCCAGTGTTTGGCCAGGTACAAGCAACCAGATCGGATTCAACCAAGGACTGTCATTCCACACAGTATTTGGTTCAGATACAAGTAGGGCCTGTGGGACAGAGTTCTGAGCTTACATGTCAATACACTGAACTGCTTTAATTAACTCAATGTCTCAATGTCAAAACACGGCAATACTGGATAATTATCTTAAATTATGTTTTCATGTTTGTACTGGTGCAGTTATGCTGTTTCCTAAGTTAAAACTTTCAGTTGCTTGCACAATAAAATTACTGTGTTTAAAAGTGTTTTGGACAACACTATGGGTTATTGGCAGCATAGTACAATATTTTCCATATTCAGTACGAATTTAATTAAAAGTATACAACGTTTTTATGCAGAACCTAGTTGGATTTACAGTAACTGAAAACAAAGTTGCAGTTCTGGATAAGTACACAAAAGTACCAGAATAGCAAGCATGGAGCTCTGCCAATAAGCCCTCTTGAACACAAGGTCACAAACATCTCCCACATCCATCCCTGATTTACAGCAACACCAAGGCCATCTCTGAACACATCTTAGGACAGGATGTAAATCAGCAGCTATTTCAGCAGGCTCATTTAATGAGTGGCAGCATAAAGGTTTATCGCACCGTACGCCAAAGCAGTCAGAATGGATCAGCACATATTGTCATTAATGTATTCTCTCTGTCTCTCTCTTTTTTTTTACTTCACTCAGTATCACACGTACACATGCAACCTTTATTGTGAGTGATTATACAGTAACACTGTTAACATTTGATCAAGTGCCCTTGGACATTTCTATTTATGAAGACTATGCAGAGGCAGATCAGTGGAAAACACATATTAAGTCATTTGTAACAACACATCCGTGTGATTAAGTTCTTTGCACGCTGCGTTTTTTTTATATATTGTATGAATGCAACACATTTTAGAGACTTTATATCTTCAAATCTTCTTTGTGGGTTATTTCCATGATTACATAAATAATCTTTGTTTGCTGCCATAATTCTACACTTTCCTTAACAATTTATCATTTCTTTACAATTTACAATTGCAATTTACAGTTTCGAGTTCATTTAAATATCTGCCTGTCACAGTTTCCTGTTCATAAAACTCCTGCTTTGCATCTGCTGCTGTCGATTTGTAATACAATGTTCTTCTCTGATGAGCTTCCAGATATTGTATATCATTCACCTGACAAGTTAATGCTGGCATCAATAAAATAATGAATCAACACTGTTCATTTATAAAATTGGTAAAGTACGACAAATAATTTTGCTTAACTGGGTTACCAGTAATAAACTGCTGTCCTTCATGACCTTATTAATTTACATTACTAAATGGCATTCTTTAATAAAGTCCTTTGTGGTCTGCCGTTATAAAATGCTTCTGTGAAAACATTGCTGGACGTCATGCCTATTGAAAGTACCTGCAAATATATTGCCAGCTGACTGGACAGCTGGATGGATTATCACAGCGTGTGGAGTGCTGTGAGTTCTGGCTGAAAGGACTGAGCAGGTCTTCCTGCTTAGTTCAGCTGACATGGAAGACTGTAATAAATGCAAACAAGAAAAGAAAGAAGTCAGTAAAGTTGATAGTTGCTTGCTTGCTTAGCTGTGTACGTGTTTCCAGCTAAATCCAGTAAACCTGATGCCAGCCAAAATTCTATATGCTGACATTCTGTGTCCATGTGTGTATTTAAGGTTGGGACATGCGCCTTAAAGGCTGTTCGATCAGAAGGAAATAATTTTCAAAAATAAAGACCCACAGGATGTTTGTTTAAAGTATGGAACAGTTTCAGTACATCCTAATGACAAACAGATCATGTTTCAAGTTGAATTTCAGCTGCAAATATTTAATAACTGCATTTAATCAAAAATACTATATCTTATAGATGTCTTAAAGACTTCTAAATATTTTAAGAAATGTATACAAATATTTATATAAATATTTTTGTAATATTTATTTTTAAATAAGATGATGCATCATGCGAGTCTGTAAATGCAAATACAGTCTAAGCTCTGTCGTAATAATACAGTCTAGCTCTGTTGTAATACTACAGTCTAGCTCTGTCATAATAATACAGTCTAGCTCTGTCATAATAATTTGGCAGAGGATTTAGTGACATGAATTGAGGGCTGATGTGTACTAAATATCACTAATCTGGAGGAGATCTAAGCATACTTGGAGGAGGTGGGGAGGGTTAAATTATAAATATTTCAAAACCAAACTGTGCTGCAGTTTCAGGTCAAGAGGTTAGTTTTTAAAGTTGCTCTAACTGCTGCTAATGGAATTGACCTTGCCTGCTATTGGTGGTGGTAAGGCCTTGTAAAGGCTTGTTCACACATTTGAGGGTCAAGCTGTTCATTGCATTACTCTGGCTAAATGACTGCAGGAATGTCAGAGCAAGCTCATCTTCTTTGAATGTAACTGAAGATTCAGTTCTTGCTCAGATCGTTAATTTGTCAACAATTTTCTGAGTTTGTTTTTTTAATATTTATTTTTAGTTATGTAATTTTTTTTTATTCTGAAATGCAACTTATGTGGGAATGCATAGGAGTTTTTGGTATCCTGTAAGGAATGACAAGTACAGCAGAGGAGACGTGCAGACATGCTTTGGTTACCGATCAGGTTATATTAAGCCTTGGATGGCTCAAACATGATTCTGGCCAAATTCCTGGGGATCTTTTGCCAAGCAGGAAGTCTAGCCAGTGGAGCTGTCTTTTAGAAGGAGTGGTCTTCACAGAGTGGGGGTGGTCTCTGGGGTATTTTCTGTGCATCATGTGATCCATGAGGGGATATCAGTAGGGAGGGGGAGTGGATAACAGAAATGTCTCTATTTACAGCTGAGTAAAAAATGTGTTTCATTTTTCTTATCTTGATATTGCAATGGGAGCCACTACCAGCCACTCATCTCAGCACAGTTTTCTCATATGGATACTCATTACCTTTACTGATAGTCATCATACTTGCATATCTTCATGACTGATATTTGATTTCTTCTGCTATCTTCTGACATCACCCTAAATGCTTTGCAGTCATTCCTTCCTCTCTTTGTCCAAGGCCAGAGTGTAAAACCTAAATTTGTCCTTCTCTGGGTTTCCTCAGGCACCATAAATGTCGCACCTGTTGCCTGTAAATCCCCAGAGAACTGGACTGGAATTCAAGTTAACTTGTCCCTAACAGCATGTTGGCAGACTGGTGATGTGTCCAATTAATGCCACTAGATCCTACACAAATATTGAGATGATTAAATTTGAAAAGTTGAAAAATTGCAGGACATGTCTTGGATGCAAGCCAAGGTCTGTAACTGCTTGGCATACAGATGTCCGAGTCTTTAGAGCCTGAACTCCACTTTCCTCAACTTTGATGGATATGTGAGAAGGTTTTTTTTCTCCTCCTACTCAGCACAGCAGATTTTCTACACAGCAAAGATTTTTTAAATGTCTTTTGAGATTTGTCCAAGAGGGAAGGATATATTAGTGCACAACAGTATTCATTCCACATACTGCATATTACAGGGGCTTTTGATTTTCAGTGCTATTCACAAACAATACCCTGCTGTGTTATGTATGTAGTTTCCATTAATGCATGGCAAGTTAAAAATTGGTTAAGGTCTTGCAATAAATATCCAGAAACCATTATAACAGCAATAATGTATTGCATTTTCAGAGCTGTACATAAAAGAAGAATGTTCTTGTTATGGAATGTACACTACATAACATAAAACAAACTGATTTTAGCAGGCTAACATCAGGTGCTTATTTGCTACTATGCCAGTAAGTTTTGCCTTTAAAGCCACAATCAGACATTTTCCCAAAAGGTGACCTCCCATACTGAAGCAAGGCATGAATTAAGGCATGAAACAGCATGCTTTACTTAAAGTCCTAGATTAACACACCCAGAAACTGTGCTTTTCTATTGTGAATCCATTACAATACAGCATAAATTTGGTAGAAACGAAAATATGTACACAATTTCCTGATTGTGTAATTAGTGATTACCATGTTAAGCAGTATAACATCGAATGTTATATAGCATCAAACCAAGTAATAAGTCATGTTGGTAATGCATGTTGGTGTGGTTTGTAGAGACAAAATAGAAATAAAAGTGGGGGTTTTTTTCAGCAGAATCTTCTCTGGGTCTGTATCCAAGGAAGGATTAACTGTTCTTGAATAATGAACATAAGAGAAATAAAGACTTTGTGATTTTGTCCGTTGTTAATAATGACTACATTCTACAAATGTTATTTACAACATTTTGTATATTCTTCACTCTTAGTGCTTGTATTTGTGATTAGATTGTAAATGTAAGAGGTCTGATTTATTGATTCAACCCATAGCAAGGCCACATTTCTACATTGTTCTGCATGTTGACGATGTTTGCCTTGATCTCTATTTTGGCTTGGACAGAGCTTGTTCATTTACCTTCCATTGCAAGGCTTCAGAACCTAAGGCCATGAAACCTAAGCTTGCCATGAAAATACCGTCAGGGAATACGTCATGTAGGAAAGAGTAACAGAGGTCATATCTGAAGATGAAAAAGAAGCACGTCAAGCTTTACATATGTAGGTCATAGTTGGTAATGGCTGTTTTCTGTCAGCTGTCGTACTATGGGATAATGGTCGAGAGCGTTTCACCCACTGTGGTGGCTCTAGCTGTATAAATAGCTTTGGGAAACTGATTTCAAAAGACATTCTCATGTTTCTTGAAAGTGGACTTAATGCTTGTCACTTTAAAACAAGCTTTTAATAAATATTGTAGGCAGTTGAACTCTATTAACTGCAAATATTTGGTTCAAATCAGGTGACCTTTTTAAGACACATATTAATGTATAATAATGATAGTTTTAACCCATGGTAATAAACTGGATACATTAAGCATGGTACTGCAGTTTAAATAAAATGTTAGCACCTGGTTTTTATGCAGTTTCTTTTTTGCCGTTTATGCTAGACATTAGCAGGATGAAAAGTATGGTCTACACCACAAATCAAGTTTATGGTAATAGCACTATTGACTATTGACTAACCCCAAATGCAGAATATTAAGTCAGTTAACATGTTCTTGCAGCGCACCAAATTTGTATAGCCTTATTTCCTTACTTCACTGTAGGTCTTGTGTTTATATTTGACTGATTCATGAGAAACTGGGAGTCAAAGTTAGTTCATGTACTTAAAACAGGTTTGTCAGACTAAAACAAATTCATTATTTTAAATGAATGAGAAAACAAAGTTACTGTGTTTTAGTGGTAATTCAATAGTGGCGGTTCATCTTGCAAATATTGACAAATTGTGGATGAATGAGACTTGATTTACATAGCTCGAAGTCATTTTGGTTTGGAAAGCAGCACTATGGTAGATTAAATGAGCAGTCAGTCTAAAGCCTAATATATTTTGTCTTTGTTGATGGCCCACACATGTTCCTAGGGTTAATCACTGTAAATCCAGGATATAAAAAGATACGTTATGAAAGTAGCTGATTAAAATGAGACCGATATCATTTGTTCAGGCTCACCCAATTGTTAGAAAGACTGGACAATATTAGGAATAGAAAAGAATTTATTCATTATTTATTCAAGAATTTAATTTATTAAATTTACTGAGTACCCAAAGACTGAATATGAGTAAAACTATTGTTAGTTTAAATAATAATTATTCAAACAAGTAAAAAGTAGTCAAATTATTACTTAAGTAAAATTTAAAAAGTGTCTAATAAAAAAAATATCTACATGTAGCAAGTTTTTTTTAAGTGCAGTTTTAACTGCTACACTGTGTGAAATTATTTGTGGAACTGACAGCTCTTAAAGTCCACTTATGTTTTAAACTTATTTTCAGTTCTTATGTGTTTCTCTTTTTCCCGTAATTATTCTTGTATTGCTTGTATCACTCTTATATTGCAAGTTTTGCAATTCAAATATTTGCCTGAAGGGATTGATAACATTTTTTGTTTTTTTTTATATTGGATCTTATTTAATAACATTGGACAACAATGTTTATTTTTTGTGTCCCATTTACACTACTTTATTTGATTAATTTGATTTTGTTTGTTTGTTTGTTTGGTTTTATCAGGAATGGTTTTTAAGTAAATTTCACAAAAAGTATATATTATTTATTAATAAATAATGCTGTTATTACTGTTATTTATAGGTCTAAATATACTTCAAAATGTACAGGTGAAACATCCCTCTTCAGACTCCACTTTCCTTGGTATTGATTGTTTTTTTTTACTATATGTGAATATACTGGAAAAATGACAACAAAGTCGCTCAATTTCTCTTCAAATTAATTGTAATAAAACTTCTTGACGACAGCTTCAAACAATATAGGACACCACACTTTTATTTGTGGATAATCACTCTGTTAATTCGTTTAACACCACATAAATGCGTACTGAAGGTATTAGGTATGTGGTTATGACTCGTTGTTTAAGTCTGATTTGCTTATTGCTCAAGAACAAGTGGCCAGGGAAAGTAAGGTCCTGAATTTGAGGGAAATGAATAGTGGTTTTGGTGATGTCGGTATTCAGTCAGTAGCAAGACCTAAGTATCAAGCTAGCTTTTGATCCTAATTAACTTTTAACAAGGTAGCATTGTGGCAGGTTCACCTTATGTCCCGAGTGAGAAATCTTGTCTGTTTGTTCTTTGTTATGTCAGTGTCCTGTTTTCCAAATGGCTAATTTACTGAAGCAAAGTGATGCCACTCAGTGGTCATATTTAGGGACCTGAGAAAACCACCTCGTACTTGACAGCCCAGATGATGGAGTTGAACAGAATGCAAAATACATGCTGAATACATTTTTAAAAATGCAATGGCAGGAACGTAGATAAATATATATTTTGACCTTGCAGATATAGTCGAGTAAGAGTATATAGTGACTTAAAAATTCCTCTTAAAAGTAGTCTTTAAACATTTATGCAATCCTTACAAATTTAAATACTCTTAAAATATAATGGAGTAAATGTGGTGCTTTGCTAACTCAGTGCTCTAAAAAGTTTGGTTAATCTTGGCATCAAGTTCAAACCCGCCATTGTTTTCACTCATCCAACCTACTAACCAAACACAAAAAACAAATAAGGAACTAAATCTTACCAAAAATACACTAAACTAAAACTCTGTTTTCCCTGGGTTGTGTTTTATAAGGATTGTATTCTCTCAGGGTTGTGTATTCCAAGGGTTGTGGGCTAAAAAAGTAGAACCCACTGGTATAGGCTGTGGCAGTACTTGTTGGTAACTATGTAACATTTGCAAACTGGGAACTGTGGGTGGAAGGAGATATACAGCAGGGATACACAACTCATTATTTACATGGCCCAGTTGTAGGAAAAATCCACACCCACCTCTTATGCTCAGAAACTGATGATTTGGTTTATATGTTCATTAATTAGGGTTTATTATAACACCACAGATTCTCTTTTCATAACATAAAATATTTAAAGAGTCTATCCACAACTAGCTAACAAGCCTGACTTTGAAAAGAAAATAAAAAATACCCCATAGTAATACTTAGTAATAAATATGAATACTATAATATAATGGCTTCTGCTAGCCTGTCTCATCAGATGTTTTAAGAAGGATCATGCTATCAGCTAATATACGCTGGATCAGTGCCCACCCTGGAAGCATCTGATTTGGTTTAAGAAAAACAATTGTCAAGTCAACATCTCAACAGGCCTATATTAAGTGGGCAATCCAGTGACATGTTCCCTGGCACTATATTGTGTGTAGCATTTCTGCTAAATTCTACTACAAGGAAATCAGTTTAGATTGAAATCATTGTGACATGAATGCATTTGTGTTACTTCCACAAGATGAAAAATGCCGTATTATATGTATACCTTTGTTACATTTTTTCACTTTATTTAAACAGCTATTAATTTGCTATGGCTACATGCAACACACACACACACACACACACATACACACCATGATAGGTGTCTAGATGCTGAAGGCCTATGGTCACCACGTTCAACTGGGGGTGTTATTGGAAGGGTCTGGGCCATTGGAGAATCTGAGAAACCGTGAGATTTATCTGTATGGATATTTGTGATGGCATATTGACTCACACTGTTGCTTTAATGAAGGCAGACTGCCTTCCTTTCACTCTTATGAACTTGTGAAAGCAGTTTTTATAATAAAAAGAAGCACCTGTTTCTCTTTCCACACAGTGCTACACCAATAGGTGAGATATTTCTTAGGCTTATTTTCCCTTGGCATATAGGTTTCTGTAATAAGTGAGCAGTTCGTTCATTAGTCTCTTTGACAACCCCTAAAGGGCTTGTCAATTTTTTAAGCAAAGGCTATCAACTATTTTAAATGCATAATCATTCAGCATTCAAAGCACATCCCTATACATGAAAATGTTCACATACACACACACACACACAGCCACACACAAACAATATGGATTATAGCATTATTTTGCTTCTTATTGAAAATTCACAAAAGAAAAGCTAAACACATTTTGATAAACAAACAAAAGACAGTAAACACACATCAGGAGCCCAGGAATTAGTTATGTGTTTGTTTGTGTGCTTTTAGACATCAGGCTGACCTCATGAACTGCTCAGTTATTAGCCCATGAGTTGAATGGTGCAGTATAAGATTGCCACCAAGGAATCATTCCAAATAAAACGATTCAGTTAGAATGTCAAGAAATAAGTGGCATGCAGGAAATTCTTTTTATGGAACTATAAGATAAACTAGACCTTTATTTTTGTGCATGCCCCTCATCGTAGGATTGACATCCAGGGTGTCAGAAAGCAGCAGAAGTGTTGGCAGGAGACGGCAGGAGCAGGATCTCAGTCCCGGCAGGTGGTTGACAGGACAGTCCCGTCAGACTGTTGAAGGAGTGGTGGAGGCTGGGAGAGCCTGTGAGAAACGTTTCCCAGAAAAAGCAGAGGTAGAGTGAGAAAGTTTGTGGACTCCTTGGTGCAACCTAGGCTTTTTCCTACAAAAACTTCTGCTGCAGGTCACAGGTGTCACACTTCAAACTTCAACAACACACACACACACATTTATTTATTTATTTATTTATTTATTTATTTGTGCTGTGAGAAGATTTGAGACCACAGCTTCACAACTTTCAGGTTGTGAATTACAAGCAGCCTATATCACCACTTTACATTTCTAGAATTTTTTAATATTTTTGCTGTTGCTTTTACCGGAGTTTCAAGCAAAAAGGTTTTATGTTTAAATGACTACATCTAGCATTTTTAAATACAAACAGATGATATTTAAAAGAATAATCTTAAAGTGTGAAGGAGCAGGGCAAGGGTTTCTACACTATGTGAGCAACAGACCCAAATAACATCCAATGTTATCATTAAGACATAATGAAGAAAAACATCATAAGCAAAATGTATTTTGGAAAATAAATAACTAAAACATAACCAGACAAATTATACAAAGTGTCTTTCAGAGCCCTTTTCTAATTTCGTATATTGGTTTTCTTAACAAATTTGTTTTTTATGAGCCTGCTGGACTTCCTCCTACATTTTCCACCTGGAAAACAATTACATAACCATATATATTCTAGTATAATTTAGTATCATATGGCAAGTGTGACATTGATTTTGACAATATATAGCATTAGAATGATCCTCTTGGATAATGTCAGGAGTCTTAAATTCTTATTACATTTATTGATTTTTGTGCCCAAAATTGTATCAGTGATTGCATTTGAATATGAGAACCGGAACTGTCAATGTTGCCATGTGATACTGAACACAAAGGTTTTGCAGTGAGGAGTACCAGCACACCATGTCCAAAAGGCTTAATAGCAGTCTTGGAATACAAATGTTTATGTTTACAGTCTGCTGCTGTGAGTGCTTCTGAAAATAAGCTTGCTCTGCATGTTGGGCTCTCGACCTGTGCACTGCGTTTTGCACGCTGCATGGATGCTGTGTTGTTTTCATCTTTCATAGTGTGTAAATTAACACTGCCACAACACCACCGCGAAGTCATTTGCAGCGTCCAGGCCCCCTAATCGAGACGTGATTACTGGCTATATTCTCATGGGCTTGGTGACAAGTGCACTAGTCAAAATTACACAGTCCAATCTGCTGACAAGCAAAAGCGAGAAATTACACCAGATACTTCACTGACAGACTGGAGACCAGCTGTTAATCAAAGTAGCTGCAGTTCAAGCACAATCAATCAAACAGCCATGGAGGGAGTGCAGAAGTATAGCTAAGGGAATAACAGACATCAGCTTCTCTTAGGCTCCTACAGTGCATCGACTAGGAAATGCATGTAGTCTGAGCTACTTAGTTCTGATGGTCTTATTGATCAGTGCTTTCTGTCTGTTACCTGCCCATCCTTCGAGGTCACTACCAATATAATATAATTTATCCAAACGGCTTCTGGCGGTGGAATCAGTAGATCAGTAGAGAGGGAAAAGCGTTTGTTATTCTTCAGCGTCACCTCGTTTCTGTATTATCTGACTCCTGTTGTGTAATTATTGATGGTTTCTTGTGAAGAGCAGAAGGTGTTTGAGAAGGGACTGGCTTTCTGAAGTAGTGTTGGGATAAGGCTCTGGATGAAATCAGTGTGCCACTTTAGACAGATGGCATTCTGATAAGTGCAGGTATGGTATAAGAGCTGCAGTCACATCTGTCTTCTGACACAATAATCCAAATGGAATGCAAAAAGAATAAAATGTCCCTCTTGTACAACCTTCCGTTTTTGATAGATTGGGATCTGTTGACCCGACTATAAGAACACCTGTGAAATGGTAAAGGACTTTTAGCTTGGCATATGCCAGAAACCTCATACTCAAACTGATACACGCAAATCACAAACGAATCTCAGTTAAGAGTCTTCATTAAACGTCATATACTTCCACATACATATATACACGTGTATTATTATTATTATTATTATTATTATTGTAGTTGTTGTTGTTGTTGTTAATATTAATATAGATTACTGGCTTTTTTATGGACATGGGTACATGTAAATATAACTAAAACACAATAATGTTACAGAAGAAGAAGATGGTTGTCCTGTTAAAAACATTAAGAAAACTGGAAATGGAAATAAAATTAATGTTATCAGACCATTTTGGACCTTGGAATTTTATGAAAATCCACTTTAGAGACATAAGAAAATAACCACAAAGTGGTGCTGTTTCACTAAACTGAGACTGAATTACCCCTCACCCCACCCTCTGCCCCAACCCCACCCTCTTTTGTTGAGTATAGTATATTAGTATATGGTTCATGGGCTTGAATGAGCATGCCTGATCACACATACATTTACATTTTTTTTAAATATATCTGTCCGTCCAGAAACATAAAATGATCAAGTTAACAAGTACTAGGCCCAAAATTAAACACTTTTTAAACATGCACCAACATAGCATAATCCCTTTTAGTAAACTCGATACTGTAGTTTTTACTAATTCGATACATATATTCCTACATAATTTTGCATACTTTTCCACTACTTTCCCTGTGCTGTCATTTTTGACAGAGAGATGGAATAGCATTCCTATCAGACCTCTGGTTTATGTTCTATATTACAGACGGACCTAAATAAGCCCAATGTGGGCAGTTATTTATCTCTAGCTGTGGTGTCGTACATCAGGGAGTCTTGGTACCATAGCTCTTCTTTATAGCACCTGTCTGCTTCAGCACTGTTTGGACCGATAGCACCCATAATTCACAAATACTAACGGGCCTTTTGAAATTCACCCTATGATAGATGGCCACCTTTTGTTAAAATATATCTTCGGCTAATGACGTTTCTTTTAATTTGCTTTGTTTGCTTGTGAGAGCCTTTTCTGTTTCACTGGGTATTTACTCTCCATTAAAGAGACCATCTAGGAAATTGAATCTAGCAAATATGTAGAAGATTGCAGCTTTGTTGAAATAAATAATATACTTTCCTTTTTATGAGATTGCTTATTTAAATTGCATGAATAACCCTGACTATACAATCTGAAAACACCATAATAAGGACTGATCACAATATAATGCAGCTTTAATTCATATCTAACAATTTTATCTTTAACAACTTGATAGAGGAATGCACTGTAGCTTATTCACGCAACAAAGTCATTATTCTGCACTAATAATGTAGTACATTTATCCATGAATAACGAATAAAACAAATACAGTGAGTTTTGAAAAATATTTTTATTAGAAACAAATTATGTATAAAAATGATCATGCTCCACATACCTCAGTTTTCTTATTTTACAAATACTTCAGTACAGGCACTGTTCCTGATTTTATGTTTTTTTTTATTTATTTGTTTGTTTATTTATTTTTCCCAGGACAAAACGCAAACATTACCAATCAGGAACGCACATTAAGTTGCCATTTAGCACGGTCAACATGAAGATATTTTATACGGTAACACAAACAGTGCAAGGAAATGAACAGAAGCAAAAAAAAAAAGAGGTGAATCTTAAATTCACAGAACATCCACAAAATGCTTGCAGCAAAATATATCCTGATGGGTCTCCATAGTAATACCCCTTTCCTGTGCTTTCATATTGTCTTTTTCTAAATATCATTTAAATTTTATGCACATGATTTTTTTTTTCTCCTTTTTTCTTTTTGTTTTTCAGATTGCTCAAACAGAATAGGACACTGGTTATTTTAATTTCACAGTAGTACAATCATCTCTAAGTGTAATCAGATGGGGAGTCTATAAAGACTCTTCAGGAGCTAGACTCACTCCTCTACTTAACTGTGATTTCAGATTTTGTCAAAGCACAGAAGGCAGTGACAGCTATTGAGTGTTTTAGACCACACCACGGGGTAAGTTGACCTAATAAAGGTAAGTTGACTCAAGCACAAGTGAACATTACCTCAAAGACCACTCCGTACACCTAGGACAGCTGATATCGCAAGGACTCATAGTGTGGGAACAGCACAGCAATATGGTTTAAAAGCATTCCAGAAATGTTCCTTAAAAAAACAACACAACACAGGATGCCAAAACCAGCATGCTCAACATCTGTAAACAAGGATCTTTGCTGTAGTCGCCATCACCGATAGGAAAACATGAGAACCCCTGCTGAGAAAAAGAGATTATTTTTTTTTAATCTTTTTTCATTGTTCTTTTAGCGACCCTTCTGTGTATGCATACCTGAAACTGAGATGATTGGTTCTTATTTGGGTGTCACTTCAGACATTAGATTGTGGATCAAAATAAGATGTAATGAAATTTGCAGATGTTTCCAGTATAGGGTTCTGGTCTGTTGGATTCTACTATGTGACATACAGTACCATCTCTGAAATTTTCCTCAGGGTCTTCTCATGATCTTCTTTAATCAGAACATTTCCACGGAGTCTGCAGGCCACTTTCATGCCTCTCCTCCATCTGGAAACCATAACAGTGGTTCACCTTAAGACGCTGTCTTCGACAAGTCACTCTTAGGTAGTGCCCTTTTTGACTTTTTCTAGATTGCATGGTTGCTATAGCTGATGTACGTTTGTTTGGGGCTAAGTCCTGAAAAAGAGGAGACAGCATGAGAATTGTATTCCCCTAAACTGCTTAGGTGGCTGGTAGCACTGTTGGCCCAAAATTAAAAATGCATTATTAGAAGTATAATTTTCCAGGAGCTAGTCATCTGAAGAGATGTTTTTTTAATAAATGCCTCTGCCTTAGTGTCAGCATTTAAACAATGTGCTAAGTGAGACCACTGTAGAGGTGTAACACCATTTTTGGTGCCACCAGGAAGAAAGTGATATTTTTATATTCAGGCGTCTGAGGGGTTCAACTGGCTAAGAGGATTTTTGTCCAATCCCAGAAACCAGTGATGTCACATCCTGCCCCTTAGCCTAGATTGAGGATGAATTAGAGATGCTGTCCCTGTCAATCAGTAAATTGCATGTGTCTGATAGGTCGCGTAATATGAAATCAGGTAGTTAGTGCACTCTATGACGACGCATGAGTTCAAAAATATACATATGTGTGCATTGATTTGTTACATGTACTTTGAAGAAAGCACATCCTCCCAGGCTGGTAGCCATTTCTCCACAGAGGAGACCTCCTTTCATCCCACTTATTAACCATCTAATGCAGTGGGGTATCGTAAATCCAAATGTTCCACTCATTAGCGGTTTGTACCATCATTGGACTTTATAAAACATTCCAGATGAAACTGGTGCATCTTTATCAGCCTGCCAGGTCCAAGAACAAATCAGTAGTTTACCGCATGACTGAAAGATATTCAGCAATTTTGTATGAGGTAATTAGTAGGTAGTGAATGATATCCTTGTATATCTTTTGACAGAATTTGTACGAAAGGTTGCACTAATGGTTTAGGGCTAGTGCTGGTTATTGTATTGTATTATGAAAACATTTGATTATGAGTTAATTCATTTGGAGTCTAATAACAGCTCCATAACTTGTACTATTTTGTGAAACATTTTGGTGAGATCCCCCTGCTATAGCCAAACCTATGCAAACATCTAAAAGGTTCTAGCGCCTAATAATTCATGTTTTGTTTATTGGTGTTTTGTTTCCTTGTGGTACAGTTTCAGAAATTACCTTCTCTAAAAGTTATGCAAAAGCTTTGTGGTCCTTTTTTACACGTTATTCAAAAGGTACCTAAGTTAGATGGCTCGTAACTCACAAAGAAACAGTGTTGTCAAGACCTTTGATAAAATCTGGCTTGTAAGACTGGAAGAGACCTAGATAGATAGTAAGAACTGTCAGCAACCAACAGTGGGGGGAAAAACTGAGGGTAAAAAAGTTCTCGTCACAGGCTCTCCTATCTCTGTTTGTGCAGGTTGGAGGAGTATTTGTTTTTTTTGCTGGTTCAGCTGTTTATGGTTTTATATACTGCTGTAATACAAAACTGCACTGACTTATACATATTCAGATTTGCAGCTCAATGCACTACTGAAGTGTCTCTTGGTAATTTATGTTGGGCCATTTATAAGGACTGAATTAGACTGCCAGTTTAACATTTTACTAGGGAAGACTGATATTTGAAGATCATCTCTGCAAAATGGTGACATGCTAAGCAATTTAATATGTTCGTAGGAAGGACTGATGTGTGGAAAGTATGAGGACATTTATTTCACCACAGAATTCAAATCACAAGAATCACAGTCCACTATAAAGCATCTGTGAGTGGCCTATCTGATATTTTAGAATCCCATTTGGATAATATTTTCCTCCAATTAGCAAGACTTTGTACCGTTTGATGGTGCTTTGAGTCCAAAGAAATTTTTACCCAAGTTTCATCCAGCCAGCTTCTGTATTCTGATGTGATTGGTGTATCTTAACATAGTTACTGCATCTTAAAAATTGTGGTAACAAAATTACCAAATAGTACAGCCAAAGTAAGGATGACAACTGTAGTTTTACTGCTAAACTCCCTCACCTTGAGTTTCCAGATTCTCACACAGTTCAGTCTTGGCCTCTCCGTTGGGCCGCAAGCTGGCCTTGGGGTTGAACTTGTTGGACATGGTGGCAGCAGTCACGACTGCTTTGAGGCTGCGCGTGCTGCGCTTGGCCACGTTCTGCTCGGGGTGGAGGAGCACCACGTAGACTTTGGGCATGTAGAGTAGACCCAGAGACACAGACGCACTCAGGCTGATGGAAATGGTCAGAGTGGTCGTCTGGATGTACATCTGCCAAGGCAGTGGATCACCAGAGGGGAAGAGACAAACAGCCATTAGTGTCTACAGCATTCACATTTCATTTGCCATCTGTCTGTCACCTGCGATCAGGGTCATAAAGCCTGTAGTATTTGAGGTGATATTCCCACCATGAGCATGATTGAATTCACAGGGGATAGCCACTTGACCTGGTGATGGAATTGTGTAAGACATATTTAGGCCATTTGTCTGTTTCTAACACACTAGAGCTTTGCTATATATATATATATTTATAGCAGCATCAGACACAAGGAGCCTGCAAAGCTTCCAAAATACTAAGGGCTGAATGGTAAGGGCAGCAGTGGTTCCTGTATCCTGTTGGAGCACTATGTGGTGTGACTCCCCCAACTGGGGATGTGACTCCAGCACATTCTCGGAATGATATCTGAGATCTCTGTCCAGAAGAGTGCAGTCCTGGGAACAGTTAAGATACTACGCAGGACCCTCAATCTCTGAGGCCTCTGGTGCTGAACCCGAGCTTGGAGGAAAAAAAGCAGGGAATTTGATATATATAGATATATAAAATATATATGCACACACAGACATTTACATACACTTTTTTTTCTAAAACATTTCCCCAATTTTTTTCTTCCTGAAATTGCAAACAAGAAAAGACGTTTATTCATTTATTTCAGGAATAAAGTAATTATTTGTATTATTTGTTATGTATTTAGCTGGTCAGGGTCTACTGTGTACATGCATCTTTGATGCAGGAAGCGACATCATCTTTGACCGCGATCGTCTTCCTTAAGGACGCGAGCCCACAGTGCATATGTGTGCTACGTGCATCCACGTTTTCATCCTCCCACACTACCCCATAAGCACTAATGACTTGGCTGTGCCCCAGTCCCGCTCCAGGGTCTTGTGCTGCTGATTTAAAACATGGCTGTGTGTTTGTGTTCCCCCCTAGACGTGACCTGAGCGCTAGCTCCACTGTGTGCTATGATTAAGAGTGAGTCATCAGCGTGTTCTCCACTGTCTTGGGGGAGGAGCCCTGACATGGCGGGGTGGGGGTTGGATGTAGAGCTTAGGGGGATAGGGTGAGCTTCTTTGGGATGTAGAGACCAAAACCAAAGGCCACCCCACTGCACTGGGTCCCACCCTTGGGAGACAACATGGTTATACTTAATTGTGCTTTGCTAAACAGTTCACGTAGACTGAAGCATCTATTTCACAGCACTAGTAGAAAGAGGAAGAGAAGATGCAAAACCCTGTGCTCTGCTAATCAGCTGAGACCTCTCCAAAGCACTTTGCAAATCAAAGAATAATTTTAAGCCTCTGAACAGTTTAATTATCTTAGCTTAACCAGGTATTCTATAATAGCTTAGTCTGACAGATTCCTAACAGGGCAGTAAAATTGTTGTACAGAAATAAACTCCACCAAAACCTCCTGAAACCAGTAGAGCACACAATATTCACTTAAAATGTTTTTCACCTACATATGTGCACATGCTACCATCTAATGAGTCACATAAACGGAAGCACGTGATTGCATTAAGTTTAGACAGCTGAAGTTCATTTATAAGTATATACTAAGTGCTCAGTTTCGTTACACTTCTTTGAGAAAGCAAATTCTGATGATCCAAATGTAATTTATGCAGTTGGAATGTTTAATGGAATGGCTGCTAAAGTGGCTCAGGTATGATCCACAATGGAAATATTAAAATTCACTAAATTGAAATCCCTTGATCCCTTCTTGGATATTTCACTTAGTTCTTGGAAATACTTTAAAACAACTCACTTATTTTACTAGCAAAATAGAACAAAGAGTTTTTTAAGAACTGTGTTATTTTGAGCGTTCTGTAATAGCTATAATGATTTTAATGTGATCCTTGAAAGTTTGTTCCATAACAATTACGATGTTTGAGATCAATTGAGATGTTTGAGATGTTAAAGTGAGTGAGAATGTTGTAAATACATTTTTGACTAATGTCTGGAACAAAATCAGATACATGGAATACTTTTCAACAATCATTTCAGTGTAACATTTTATATACTGTATTTTTTATATATATTTTCTGTACTGTACTTGTTATATTTCATAGCAAGCTTTCTATTTTATTACTATTAGTCTCTTTATTGGAGCATTTGTTCCAAGTCTAGATAAAGAAACCATTACTCTGATTTCTGATCCAAGTTTGGATTCAAAGAATTGTTCACAATATATTATGTCTGAGCTAATGAGTAAAGTTTAACATTTTCTTATTTTTATCACAACTGAAAATTGGACTTTAGGGTACCTGAGCACAATTAAATGACAACTGCACCCTGTGCAGAATGCAACACTCTGAACTCTTGTACAGTTTCTTCCTAAAACACACCTGTATGGAATAACAGCTGTGGACCTTGTTCTTCCACAGAGATAGTAATTACTCTGTCGCCAACACAATGGAGGAGAATCTCCTGCAAGTCAGCCATTTAACACCACAACGACAGCCTGCAATTGTTCAAGGCTCCGATTCAAATAGCGCTGTAACACAATGGTGTGGGATGAGCGCCTTGAACTCGGATCTCGGTGTCAAACTAACCCCTTTCAGCCCTAGCCTCATTTTCAAAACTATAGTACTGCGTAGACATGTTTTACCACTGCGCTCCCATTTCAGGGAAGGTGGGAGAGTGTTTCAAAAAACACAACCAGTCAGTAATTCACCTCTAGCAAATCAAATCGCCACGGAGATGTGACATGGTGGGAGTTACTATTGCACCTATTTCTGTGTTCAGAGTGAACATAACCAACGAGTGTTCCCTCCACTGAATTTTACAGAACTCACTGATACAGTCCTAGCTCACAAAGCCAAGAGGACGAGGTCAGATAAGCCCTACCTTTGAAGCAAGCACTTAAGCAGCTGATCACATACTTTGGAGACATGACCACATGTCCGTATTTAATGATCCATAACGCTCCCAGTGACATTCATTATTACAAACAAATGATGGAGTAAGCGTGCCGATTAAACGCCCCGTGGTAAACTTGTGACGAAAAAACAGGCAGACAGATAAGGTAAATCGAGCGCCAGGAGGATGAGAGGCATTTAATTGCTGTAAAAGCCCCCTCTCCAGGCTTGGCTGTGCTTGTCAGCTTGGATGATTGTGAGGCAGGGCCATTTTGAAATGTTAATTTCTTTCACAAATTGTTGTTGGTTGCAAACATAATAGCATAAATTTGTCACATGATACACGCTACATTATTGCCAGTGCTATGTGGAGGTTCTCAAAGAAAGTCTAACTGTCAGCAAAGGCAAATTTCTGCTTCTTCCTATTATCCCTTTGATAAAATGCATCAAAGGTAACAATTGATTATTTATGGTACATGGGACTTTGGCTTGGAGAAGCAAAAAGTGAGTTGCCGAAAGGGAAAACAGAAAGACTAAAATAATCATCTGAAGAGACATATCCATCTGCTTATGTTTCTGACAAACATTGTTTATCTGATATATTGTTTATTGGTCCTGGTATGTGAAGGACAGGTGTGAAACACAACCTGTTTAATATAATCTTATTACCAAATGACCCTCAGTGTGCTCATTTATACTGTGCAGCTGGTGACAGAGAAATCATTTCTGCCTGCATTTAGGGAAAGTAATTCCTGTATTGATATTGTATTTTCAGCCTTTAACAAAGGACTAAGCTAATTAAATAACTCATGGTGGAATTGAATAAGGAGTGGGGGCACTCTTATCTAAATCTGAGTGATCGGAGGTCCAAGGTTTTCTATTAAAGTGAGTAAGGCAGAGTAAAGCAGTGTGAGCTAAAGTTACATTATATTTCCTAATGAGTACTAACCCTTTTTACCTTCTGTTTATTATTCCCCGACATTTTCTAGCAATAGATTATATCATGCCCAAAAGTTTCAGTGTCCTTGTTTTCAAAGTGTCTTTCATCTCTGAAGATGGGAAGTGGAAGATTGTCAAAGGAGAGGCTTGTTGTTGTCCAGATGCACATGTCCACATTAATATGGTGATCAAAAGCTCTTACACTGTAGCTCATAACATATTTTTTCCAACTCGATTTGAAACAAAAATGAAGCACTACATTTCAATCTGCAAAGCTTCCTGTCACTGAAATTGGACTGTGTTGCCCATATTTTATGGAGAGTGCTGAAGCCATAAAATTATTGCCTACCTTTTCTGTAGACTGCGATGTGCCAAAGAAGATAGGGATGAAGGCCAGCCAGATGATACAGGTGGTGTACATGGTGAAGCCGATGGGCTTCGCCTCGTTGAAGGTCTCCGGCACGCCGCGCGTCTTTATGGCGTAGACTGTACATGTGACCATCAGCAGCATGCTGTACCCCAGCAAGCAGATGAGGGACAAGTCCGAGATGTCACACTTGAGCACTCCCCGTGCCATCTCTGGGTTCGCCACACGCTGGTCCTCATAGTCAATGAAAGCCTGCGGAGGGTCCACCACGAACCAGATACACACCCCTAGGAGCTGGACAGAGATCAGACTGAAGGTGATTACCAACTGGGACGCTGGGCTGATGAACCGGGGGGCGCTCACCGACATCTTCCCTTGCTCGAAAATACGGTAAATCCGGTTGGTTTTGGTTAGCAGTGCAGCATAGCTGATACTCATCCCCAGGCCTAGGAAGATGCGTCGGAGTGAACAGATCCCAATGTCTGGAGCAGATATCATCAGGAAAGTAGTAGCGTAACAGAGGAAGATGCCTGTTAGCAGAACATAGCTCAGCTCCCGTCCCGATGCCTTCACGATTGGTGTGTCGTTGTAGCGTACGAAGGTGACCACCACAAACAGGGTGGCCATGATGCCCAGGATGGCCAGGAGGACAGGACTGACTGCCCACGGTGAGCTCCACTCCAGTTTGATGATGGGGATGGGTTGGCATCCCGTGTGGTTCTTGTTGGGGCGCAGGTCGAAGCGGCACATCTTGCAGGTGAACTGGTCGGCCTGGTACTGGTAGCCGTCACAGCGCTCGCAGTGCCAACAGCAGGGGATGCCCTTTACAACTTTCTTGCGCCAGCCTGGCTTGCAGGGCTGACTGCAGGTGGAGGAGGGTACCTGTCGAACACCACCAGGCCACTGCATTGCTGGCACCTGGAACACACCAGCACACATACAACCATCCATTAGTAGAAAAGACACCTGTTTTATAGAATGGTGTAAAAAAAAAAAACATATACTATACAAGGTTTAAAACATCCACGTACATTAAGGTTGAGCTGGTCAGTCCAGTGGCCAATGATCTTGTACTCTGCCGTTCTGTTATTTATCTGGTACTGGTAGATATCATAGCGGCCTGGGGCGTCTCCATTCTCATTGAACTGCACTGGGTTTCCAGCTATGCCTGGAAAATAGGATCAGGCAATGATTAAAAATCGCCAAATGTCTTCCAGTACCTTCAAAGACTTCAGTCTTTGATTACACTGATGAAGCCTCATGTGCCTTTTTCTAAAGCTGTGGAATGTGCATTATGGACTGAGTGCTTACAAAGTTCAACCACATCAGTAGAATATATACAGCGTGAAACAGAACTGTAACATAACAGTAAAGCAGCACATAAAACCTATTATCACTGCGCATCCAAACATGTCTAATTAAAGAGTACAAAATAATTTTTCACTCCCTTATGGATAACAGACCCATTGAAGGTGATCTCAGGTGATGCTGAAATGGAGGGAGGGAAGAAGACAGAATAACAACGTTGCCACATCCTGGTGATGGATTTTGGATTAGGAGGCTTCTTCCTGGGAACAACCTGTGCCAAACTTTTGTCAAATCTCTTGTTTTCGCCTTTGAACTCAGTTATCTGGATTTAAAACACATGAGTGTGTCCACTCCACTGCTCTGCCTGGCAATTCCCCATTCAGCCAAGTGTGCACAAGGCAATTGTTTTCACCACTCATGTTTGGATCATTGTTTCAGTTCACAGTCCTCATCTCAACGAAAGCAATAGAGGATTGCAGGAGTACATTTCTATTGATGAAAATTTTCTGTCTGTATTTCAGGCTAGAAGATACAAGATGCCAAATCCACATGGTAAGGCATCACTGGATTAAAGGATTAAGTACTGGGTTTTGTTTGTTTGTTTGTTTGTTTGTGCTGTTGGGATACTGAAATACAACATATAAACTGTCAACAAATCTGCAGGATTTCAGAAGGCATGAATTTCAGAAACACCACCTTTACTCTTTAAAGACATAGTTTGAGACTGAAATATTCTTAGCTTTTACATGGGTTATTGACTATATTGTGATATATTTTATAACTGTAGAATTATGACTGATTACAGCCGAATATGTTTCCTTAGTGTTAATTTCAGAGTGACTAATCTCAAATTTTAGATTGTTGCTATCCTCCTCGAAGAATGTTGGTTATTTTTATAGCAGAGAACAGCTGAACAGGGTGTGCTGGTAGAACAAGGAGAGGATTCAAATGGGGATTGAATGTACTTGACAAATGACTCCGTAGTGCATAACCATTCACAGCATGGGATTTTACTATAACGTGTTGATAAACACATAAAATATGAGAAATTAGGAACCATAAACAAGACCTCTGTCTGTCGTATGTCTTTTAATGAGTCAGTCAAATGAATTTGATATCTTAAAAGACAATATATGAAATATATGAACGGAATTCTTCTCTAATTATATTTGGCTATCCTCAAAAACATGTCTTGGAAACATATTAGTCTAGAGTCTCCCAGACTGGTATGTGTTATACAATAGGTGGTTCATCATCATGTTATACAATAAGTGGTTCTCATAGTTCATCCTAAATAGTGGGCAGGAAAAAATGGAGCAACTGATCAATTGCTATCCCAACCAGCCAAATAGCACTAAAATATTCATATGTAAAACATTTTCAGTAATGAGATCCAAGGCATCTGAAAGAAAGTGTCTTTAGCAGGTGTTTGTTAGCGAGAGAGAGAGTGAGAGTGAGAGTGAGTGACTAAGTGAGTGTACATGCGTGCATGTGGTGTCAAAGGTCTACTGCCCACCAAATAGTAACTATAAAGGTCAACTATAAAGAGAAACCTTCCATAGCATTGGACGTTTGACACTTTTGCTTGATAAGTCACTTTGTTTGAAGGTCAGAACAATATAGCTCAAGGTAGATTTCCTCCTTTATAGACTTCCTCCTCTTCCTCCAGTAAGCTCCCTAACCAGCCACAGGATTTTTCAAAAGGCATAATAACACTTCACCTTCCATACTAGGTCATGTGTTTCTTTTTCAGTTTCACATAATACGTTTCTAATCTCTTAAATTATAGTATAGGTTTGTAAAGTCATGGGAAATTCCTAGGATTTCTGCATGAATGCCATTTAAACTGTGATCATATTAGCATTTAAGTCAATGTGATAATGTCTTATTTAGCATTATGTAAGAGTATGTAAGAGTGCAATTTCAGTAAATGCTTTAAACAGTCACTGATCACACATGTTAACCCTTATAACAAGTAACTGGTGTTTCTTTATTGGCAGTAACTTCAACCACATAGTTCATCAAGATCATTAGAAGACAGCATACCATGGACTGTCACTCTCAAAGGATCTTTGTCACTTGTATGAGATTCCATGGTTTTCAAATGCACTGATCTTGGCAAGGCACCCGCTCCTGTGTTATAGTACTGAATTCATTCCATTGGTAAACTATCTAACTGTGGACAGATGGAGGCTCAAGTCATTCTGTATTCCCTTCTAGCTTTATTAGCTTGAACAACTTTTCTTCTAAGGTCCTCTAAAATCTCTTATGGTTGGGCGTCATTGCACCATCTTGCGTATAAATTATTATGACTTACAAGAAGATCAGACCACATTTTTGGAGCTGTTCATGCAAGAATCATTCAAATGGGTTCATAAACCTTTGTGTCATGGTGCTCCAGGCACCCGCTCTAGGGACTCTAGGGACACACACTGTCTCACACACACACACACACACACACACACACACCTGCCTCCTCCCGATCACCTGATTATTGACGGTGCGCACCTGTGCATTGTTTGCCTCCTTTTTTCTCCCTGTATTTAAACGGACAGGAGCACTCATGCAGTGTCACGCATTAGTCGTTCCTGCGTGCTACGGACTCCGCAATTGAAACTCCAACTCAGCTGCGTCGCTATGCTCTGGGATCTACCTGCCAGCATGATTGCCTTTTTCCTGTTTTATTTCTGCTAGCCTCAGTGCTTGTTATTTTATTTGCAATGGAGAATAAAGACACTCCGTTCCGAAACTCATGTTTCTCTCCCTGCCTGCTGATGTCAAAATTTGCGTGTATTGGCAGATGGCACGAAGTATACTGACTGTTTGTTTGGGAGGTATGATTTGTTGACATGGGAGTTCAATAAAAGGGTTGGGGAGAACTAACATGAAGTATCAGGTGTTATTAAATTAGATTTTTTAATTAGTATAATTTATACTGACATGCAAAAATTAATGGGATAGCAGTATGTAAATTGATTACGAAGTGGCATTATCTCAGGGGATGTTTTGGGAATGCCCATGGTTGTGAGGTGTTATATTGTGGGTGGGTTTGAACGCTGGCCAGCATGCTCATAGCAGTGCCACGTGAATTGTCCGAGTTCATTTGAGGCATGGCGGTGGGCACCAGATGGATGGGATGTTCCATTTCTTAACTTATGCGGGCATTTAACCTTCATTGATCTGCAGTGTCACGTGAGTACCAGGAATTCGCCATAGATGGCATTACCACCCACAGCGGTCAGCGCAGTGGCTGCCCGCTGGTTCTTAATGATCATGATCGGTAGCATCTGGCTAGAATTCTTTATGTGACAAGTGAATCTGGTAGAAATCTCATTCATATTCAATGCAGGACGCACAACACACATATCCCGCAAGTCAGTGCAGCTTCCATTAGATCTAGGAGCAGAAGACCCACCAGAGTACTGCTGTTAACACCACAACGCCAAACACAGCACCTCAGCTAAGAATGTGAGGTTTCTAACTGGACCAAAGAGGACTGGCAGCATATGGAGTCGTCCAATGAATCACAGTACCATTTGTTTTGGACTAATGGTAGGGATCATCTGTGGTCCAGACCCTGTGAAACCATGGACAATAAGGCACTGTGCAGGCTGGTGACTGTTTTATACTGGTGTGGGGTGTGTTATGAGACATGAGTTAGCTTGACTGATCTATTGGGTTGACTGGTGGCCACTAAGTTTCACTGCTAGGTGACCATTTGCAGCCCAGTATTTATGGGGGGGGTGTGGTGGATAAATCCATTTACACCTAAGATCCTGCAGATATAAATACCACATGGAGCTGTGGGTGGGTATCCAGATGGCATGGTTCAATGTCCCTCCTGATTGTCCATCCACTTGTGGAATCAATGCCATGCCGAGCTGCTGCGCTTCTGCAGACTACAGGGGGTCCGACTATTACCTGTCCTACGACTTTTGGCACATCAGTGTATTTTTTGAGACTCAGTGGTAAAGGACATGGTGAGGATAAAAACTTAAATTGCTAATAAAACATGTTTGAATGGTGGCTGCACTGTGTATATTAATGCTGATCAAGCCTTATAATATTTATCAATGAAAATGTGTTATTTTTCTTTGTCATAGCATTAAGAAACATAAAGTAAAAATAAATACATTAAAAAACAATTCCTTATGTTTTTCTATGCTGGGCAGCCAGGTGAATTACTGTAGCAGTTCTGTATGCATTAAAGAAGGCTGCACTTTGCCTGGAGTGATGGCTGTATGGATGGGAAACTGAAAGGGCGCTCCATTCTGTCTTAGTCCACTGAACTCTCTACCCTTACCCAAAGATGACTCACTGAAGTCTCTACCTTTACCCAAAGATGACTCACTGAAGTCTCTACCTTTACCCAAAGATAACTCACTGAAGTCTCTACCTTTACCCAAAGATAACTCACTGAAGTCTCTACCTTTACCCAAAGATGACTCACTGAAGTCTCTACCTTTACCCAAAGATGACTCAAAGGAGGATGAACCTGTGTGTGCAAGCACATGTTACTCAACCTCTACTCAACAATGGGAACATTTGAAACCGCAGAGCCTTTCTTGCGTTATATGTTTGTTGAGCTCACACATTCATCACGGGATATGATCATGTTGCAGAGCTAATTTGTAGCAATAAATGAATGAATGTGTTGGTACTGGTAAATCCCTTCTCCAGAGGTATCAGTGCACTTTGAGCATCATCTCAAGGTCTCAAACCAGACCCAGTAGCTGCAGACAGGTGATGCCTACAATGTCATTGTTATTAGTAGAAAAAAGTACCTGCATATTATAAAGAGATGTGAAAATAACTGGAGCTTGCTACAGTAAGTACAGATTACATGATGCTGTAGAACAGGGGGCACATCTCATATAACCAAGAGCTGGAGGTCCTTGGGTGCATTGTTGAGAACTAAGAGGAGATTGGGGAGTGATTCTTTGGAAATTGCTTTTAGTCCCACTAACTTTACAGCCAGCAGAAAAAAGCAAGGTACTGTATTGCATATGAACTCTGAGCTCAGTTTCTTTGTTGGTAAATTTGTTTTGTATTACTTTTGATGCATTGATCTCTCTCTCTCTCTCTCTCTCTCAATTTACTGCCTACTTTCTGCTTTTATATTTAGATAAATAAGCACAAACCTCCCGAAAGACAATGGTAGGTATGGTCCTAAATCGTCTTTTTTTTCCCCCCTAGAAACACCTAGGGGCATTTGCAGAGCATTCAGACCAGTGGTAGCAGCATGACTTTGTTCAGCATGCTGATGTCTACTGATGCAGGAGTAAGAGATTACAAGTAACCTGTGGACATTTGATATGGAAGATGAAGTGTTGTCACAGTTATTCATGAAAAGCACAGTGGTGATGAATACATGACTAAATAAAATATGGCTAGTTTTCTATTCCCAAACCACGTCCGGTTTGGTAGAGCACACTACTGCCGTATACAACATAAAATATGTTGTAGTTGCCTTAAGTGGAATGAAAAAAAAAAAAAGCTTTCCAGCAACCTAGTAACAGTTGTGGTATGCTATGCATATATCAAACACTTTTTGGTAAAGCAGTTTGTTGTTCTTTAGGGATTTTGTAGCTTCACACCATTCAAATCCATTGCTGCTGCTAATCTTCATAATACCCTTCATTTGTTCTCTCAGCCAACTGTTGCCAACTTAGTCATGGTGAGAGTATAAAAAACAAAACGGGTTTTAGACTAGCTTCACAAAAGTCCTGCAGTGTATATCTTTTGTGTGTGTGTGTGTGTGTGTGTGTGTGTGTGTGCTGTGATTCTTAATCCAGGGCATGTAAGTACTGCACCTGTTATCTTGACATCGCGGATGTACTTGAGGAGGAAGGCTCCGTCGATGGGCTCCATGCGGCTACAGAGGCCCACCTTGCCTGGACACAGGTCTCTGTGCATATTATGGAGAGCGTGGGCCATGGCGTAGACGGCGTCGATCACAAACATCACTTTCCCTTCCTGTTCATACGCAGAGTCCTTTCCGATCCTCTCTTGGTCTGGAAGACAACAACCATGCTTAGAATAAAGCGTCTGTTCCATGAGCTCTAGCCATCCAGCTTCAGCTTGAGCTTTAAAATGATGGCTTAGCTCACCTCAGCTCAAAGGCAGTGGATTCTCTGTAATTAATTCTTTTTTTTTTTGGTGGTGACTACTATTTATTAAATAAACAGTACATAAATACACCAAATGTTTACTACATGAACTACATTTTTGAATAAACACTTAGGATATGTTGCTGTCATGTTAATCAAAAAGCCACACTAACTTGGCTAAATGCAATCATATTCACAGCGTGCTGCAATGTACGAGCAGTTTTTGTCATGTTTGGATAACGTGAAAGGCTTATAATTGCCACCCTTCATTTGAGGTGCACACGGAGCAATTTAAACACACCTTTATTTAGTGTAAAGATTAAGCAGCTGTTTATGGCGTTTGATGGAAAGACTTAATATGCCTTCATCTGCGTTATCTTATCCTGTATCGTGTTCTAGCAGGGCCTGATAAATGGAAGAGGGTTTATCAGGGTTGAATAATAGACAGTAAGAGAGCAAGCAAGATTAATTATCTTTCCATGCTCATATAATCATGCCAGACAGCTGTATATTCATTAGAGCTGGAGTTGCTCAGCTTGCGTGTGTGTGTGTGTGTGTTTTTTTTTTAATAAGATCTTAATTGCAAAGGAGCGGTTTCAGTTATGACCCTGCTGAATTAAACTGTGAGATGGGATGTCAGATGTCAGGGTGCTAGGTCTCAGCTGGGTCGTGCAGACTTTAACACAAAGCAGGGGACTAGGCGTGACAGTGCTGACTTGCGTTGTTTCCAACACTTAACTCGCTAGGAGTTTGGTAGTGCTCAGCTCTGTTTTGTCGTGCTCACTACAGAAAGCTGAATAAATTCTCTTTACTTAAAACATTAAGCTGGATATTTCAAAAGGGCTGTTACTTATCTAAACCAAATGGCTGAGAGTGCCTGGAATGCTGCTACAGCTGTTAGAAAATGTGTCTTTTACTTCAGGGCCTGTAATCAACAGCACTCCAGCTCAGCTTGGGACTGAAAACCAAGGACAAGAGCGAGCATCTTTAAACAGCAGAATTAAAGGACGTGGATATGCCTGTGTAATTGTTGGCCATCAGCACTACTGCCAGAGACAAAAGTGCCAGCATTTGACTGTGTTACAGTGGCTGAGGGACTGCCTACAAAAAAACAACAACAAAAAAACCCCAACATAATATCGATCTTGCAGAGGGAGAAAAACTGGCATTCACACTCCCATTTGGCTCTACACACACGCCTCTTCTCTTCATCCTCTGTTGGCTTTCCTGAACACACACATACAAATTTTTCTCATCACTATGTAGCCAGCTTTGTCACACCCACACGCATCCACATTTGCTCTCTGTCTTTCGTACACGCGCACATACACCCCTCATACTCAAGTCAGAGCATGCCCACACAGACTCGCCTTTAAAGAATCCCACCTGGATTAAGAGAGGCATTACAGAGGGGTTTTCCAGGCCTTGGAGGAGTCAGGGGTGGAGGCTGTGTCAGGCATTATGCCACTGACCCCCCTCCACCCCCCTCCGCCCTGCAGCCAAATGCCGGTTGCAAAAACTCAAGCTGACATGCTCTGAGGGAAAAGCTTCCTCAGTGGACGACGGCTCAGACTCACTACATGTGTCGAGAAAAGCTCTGTAGGAATTTGTCATATTGCAGAGATGTTTGTATGGTTTTATTGTGCAGGTTTGGAAGGCTTGTCTTATATGGGTCATTTACGGAACATCAAAGTAGTAGGAGTCCATTAGGATTTGGCTCTAGAATGAAAACCAAAGCTGACATAATCAATAAGCATTACAATCAAGAACATGTTCTTCAGTTTTGAGCACCAAACCACAAAATCCGCTCAGCTATAGCGCATTTGTTCTTCTGGAAGTGATTCGGGTATGATAGTTTGCAGGAATTTGTCTCAAATCCAAGCATAAATGCTTTTAGATGAGACCTGAAGACCTGAATATTACACTGAAATGTCTAGAGTGAGCCATTACAATTAAATTGTGAAGAAGAACATGGCTTATAAAACAAGAGCTTTTAGGAACTTCAGCTGCTTCATCCAAGTCAGTGAGTATATTTCACATTAATCACGGTTGCAAAAATTCAAGCTGTTTCTGAAGCTGGCCTTTAATATAACCCACTCCAGTTCTCTCACTAGGGAACTCCAGATACAAGGGATCAGCCGCACCCCACCATTCTCCCACGTTACAATCAGTACTGCAGCAACCACATATCTTTCATAGATAAAATATGGGTGAGATGGCCTTTGATCAAAGTGTTCTTGCCAAATCCTTAAGACATCAAATGTCCTTTCTCTCCCCTCCCCTCCCCTCCCCTCAGAAATGAACAAGTCTACAGTGGACACTTAAGTTACTCGGTTATCACAAGACATTTTGGATTTAGCTATGCAGATGCCAACAGTTATCACCAGTGACAGCCACTGCAGTGGAATCAGTTGGAATATGACAAATGCCTCTTGCATATCTGTAAACAACTTGGCGTGATTTGTTGTGTACAAGTACAAGCCAGAGTTGGCTATTTATTTTGTGGCTTCCCCAGACTCTGTGATTCTGTATTACAGATCTGCATTTGAAACTGCAGATTTTCATTTTGCTGAACATATGACAGTGAAATAGTTCATACGAAAGTACAGTGAATGGATCACTGATTATTTCTATTAATAAAAGGTCATCAGATTGATCACAGATATCAGAGCACATAATAATAACTGACTAAAAAGATCAAATTTTCATGTGATAAATCATCTCAAGGGGAACAAAGGAAACAGGGAAAGAGTGACCCTAAGAGAGTAGAGAGAGACAGAAAGAAAGAGTGAGACAGAGAGAGAACTGAAAGCAGAGACATCCAGCCCTTTAATCCGCCAGTAACCACAGGGCTTTGTGAGACCATCGATGCTGCTCTCCGTTATCTAACACCACTGACTGTGAAGGAAGCATGGAAACACTATAAGAGCCCTGCATCCACCATGACACTCTACAAACACAGACAAAATATGCACAATTACGGGTCCCTTCATCTCTGGCTTCAGACAGCTACTACTTTAACATTTTAACTACCGGAAATAAACACACCATGAAACTTGGCTGTTATTTCAGGGGAGCAGTGTTCTCATGCTGGAACTGTTGGTTTTCTGTTGGTAATCGCAAAATATGTTGGTTAAAACGCAGAATTTGCTCCTTGTGTTTAAAACTGACAATGTTCTTCAAACAAGCCAAAAAAAAAAGACTTCACACAGATGTCACAGCTTGCGCTTTGATTCATCCATTCATGGAAGCATTTCTGAAGATCTTATATCGCATTAGTCATCATCAGCGATGTCAGTGGGAATTTGGGCAGATCTGTGGGTGCATGTTGACTCACGCATGGGTGGGTTTGTCAGTGGGAACGTTACCTCAGAGCCTTTCTTTGGGCTGTTTTCTGTCTTCGCTACTGAAGCAGCATAGCAAGCTGCAGCTCATTATTCAAGCTTTGAAGACGTACACACTGGTGTATTTCCAAATTAGCGCACACACCTTTGAGATGCCTCAATAAAAAAGGATTTGTCAGAGATCAGAGCATTTCTTATTCTTCGCTTTTAGAACAGTGCCCAACCTTGGCTTGTAACAATGGGTAAACACACCACGTTTGCTCGTAAATCCCTGAACCTGGACTGTTATTGACAGTGAAAACCTGTCTGTGCCAGCTGGACATTAATGCAAAATATAGGAATGCTTTTGCTTGTACTAAGTGAGTAAAAAAGGTTTACCAAGCAGCAGACAGTTGACTCCTGTTTAGCAAATATTAAATCTCCCCTAAGAGCACATCAGACACACCCAGGACAGGGTGCCAGTCCATTGCTGTAAAATGTTACTAGATGTTGCCCATTTGTATGTGTATTACACACTCATGTGAGTGATCAATGCATTTTACTGTTATCCGTTAGGTGAAATACCTAAACCCCTTCTGTTATTAATATTTCTTGGTTTCCTTTGTGTTATTAGACATACACAGTAATGTTCAACACTAATAGTCTTCAGTGAATGAACAGACATCACTACAACTGCATCTTAACGTCCATCTTTGTTTTGATTGGTCAGCTTTGCTACTTTAGGACTGAATCTTCAGATTGATCTGTGCTACATATATATGAAACTAAAGTTATACTAAACTAATCTAAATGTTAAGTCTGTTAAAGAAACAAGTAAATAACATACAAACTTTGCGTAAATATAATTGTATGTTGTTCCATTACTATTTGGCAATGTTTATCTCCTGTAATATTCTGTCCACTGTTAAAAACACACACCCCCACACACACATATATATACATATATGGTATCATAAATAAGTGAAATTCCCTGCAAGTCTCTAAAGTGCAAATCACATTTTCTCTTTATACACCACAGCCTATTGTATTGGCTTTAATTAAAAGAGCTACAGAGACACTGCATTTAATCAATGTTAGTTATTCAAGAATCTCCAGTGAGGCAACAATAATGACTTCCTAGTGAGCCTAACACTTGCAGTATAAAATTAAGTGAATTATTCGATCACGGTAGCATGATGAATCTTTTCTATCCCAGAATGCCCTGGGTCTATGCTAAAAAGCCATCTAACAAAAAGCTTACTCATGAATATTTGCAAAATGTTAAATTACTATGAAAACACTGAATGAACTGTAAGCCTGCGGTCAAGCATGTAATTCTCAGAAGCTGTCAGGTATAAAACTGGCTTCTAAGAATCACCTGCAGTATCTCTGCATGATTGCAGTGCCAGGGGTTGATAGCCTCCTTGCTCTGTTGTGGCTGCTGCACTGCAGCAATGGAGAGTACTGCCAGGATGGCATCCTCTGGCGCATCTGTCTCCTGAAAGCCCCACCTCCCTCTCATCAGATCACAGAACACACCGAGGTGAGTCGCCGTATGACAGCTACGCTGGACAGCCAGGGGTTGCTAAGCAGGGATGTACTCAGCTGCATAGATACCACAGCCACACAACCCCAAGACAATCTGAATCAATTGAAGACTGTCACCTCTTGTCCTGTATGTTGGATTGGGTTGGTTTTATGCAGCTTGTGTAGAGAGAGTGAAGATGATGCTCAGCCCAGGAGTTCAGACATGAAACAGCTTTTAGAACTTACCATACTGTGGTATAAACAAAGAAACAGTTTCTCAGGCAATCAGCAGAGTAGGCCAAGGCTTTCTGAATGGATTTGGCACAAACATGTGTATATTCTCATTCTGTGCTTTCCTCTCAACGCCCCCTCCCCTGCCTCTGTCTCTCTCTCACTCACTTTTTCTCTCTCTCTTTCTCTCTCTCTCTCTCTCTCTCTCTCTCTCTCTCTTATTCTATGTCACATTTGCTTTTTTCTCTCTCTTACTCTTTCTTCTCACTCTTCCTTTCTCCCCCACTACTGTTTTTACAAAGCTTTGGATATGGATATTTGCCAGTGAGCAAATAGCAGGGATTTCTTACTTGTGCATTTCTTTATGCCAGATCCTTTCTTCAAGGCATGACGATTGAGTTTGCAGTTGAAATTGTTCTCCCAGAACTCAGCAAACCAGATGTTCCTCCTGTTATTTTCCAGTGTTCGGCTGGTGAAGTACCGATCAAACCCTGACAGCAGGTTGATGAAGTAAAACACACTTTAATGCCACTTCAGTGCACTACGTCAAATTAAGTAACACAGCCACCGGGCTTTAGATGACACAGGCCAACACAATGTGACAGCATAATTAAGGCATTCCTAAACATAAAAGGGAATATAAATGCTATTGAAATTCCATTCAGAAACCTCAAACAAAAATAATTATCCAAATGTAACATCATGTAATATAATAATATAAACATGTGTTTTGAATGACATCTGGTTTCACCACCATTGCACCTGCTTGATTGAAAAGGGAAAGCAGAGGTCTAATTTTCCCTTACCTTTAATAGACTGGCGTTTAGGTAGGATGGTGACTGCTCCCTCTGCCATCTCCTCTTGATGGAGTACGGGCGATATCTTCGAGCCCCAGCTGTCTGATCCTACCCATAAGAAGTGACCAGTCAGATTGGCTTTCTTTGCTGCTTGCAGTAGCCTCCTTTAAAGGGAGCAGAATAAACAGATACCATAAGCTTTGGTTTACCAGGTCCTTAGGCAAGGGTCACAAAAAACAATGCTTACATTCTTCATCAAAATACTGTCTATGTGCTTAAGAGCTTTCCTGAGACTATGTAGGATAATTGAAAATCAAAGTGTTATTGATTGCTCTGTATCGGCCGTGGTTCAACAAGGAACCATATGACCATGTTTGGTTAGGCAAAGGGCTGTCTGTACCAGCGCCCAGGTAATGCTAAAAGCATCTCAGTGAGTTAACGAGGGTCATGTTCAGCAGTAAAGCCTGTGTATATCACACCCTTCAGATTTCATCCTACAATCTGTGTTCAGCAAAGTATGAACATAACTGCTTTTCAAATAAAACAAATGATTATATGTTGATGTCAGGGCACTCATTATGATGTGTTTAAGTGAAGGTGCATCAGATGCATTTTGTTACAGCAGCTGGGTTGTAATCTATCTGATTAGGAGCAGCAATGAACTCTTGGGAATTTTATTCCCAGGTGAATGATTAAAACAATTAAATAAACAATGGTTAGCATAAATTACAAAAGAAAAAGAAAAATGTGGGAAAAAGGGATATGAAGAGTGTTTTTAAGTGTTAAGGAGTGATTAAATTCCTTCAAAATGAAGAGGAGACAGAAGTTCATAACAGGAAGACCCACCTTATATCATCCTCATTAGCAAAAATAATGACCACTCTAGCGTTTGGGTTTTCTCCCAGCCGGAAAATTATCTTGTCAAACTCTCCTGGTCTGGGTTCACGAGGAATTTTAACTGACTGGGAGATACACACACTCCCTGTCAAAAGATAAGAGGAAACATTGTTGGTGTCAGTGATAAATTATAAGGAAGAATAATGTTTAATATGAGACAAAATTCAAGGTTCCTCTGTTTTGGCTGGTATTCCTGTACTTACATTTCATTTTTACAACTCTATAACATTTTTAAACAGCTATTTTTCCACTATATAAACAGATAACAAGAAATCCAAAATAATTTAATAGTGTAGTTATGTCATAACAGCAACCATGTACAAGAACAAAGAAAGATGAAAGGGAAGATGGGTTTTTTTTTTTGGCTCTCTTGGGTCTTACTTGGATTTCTACATTATTCTCCACAGTACATCCATTTGCTGCTTTTAGTTGATTTTGCACAGTAACCTAGAAAATTGCCTACCGTAAAGGTATTAGCGACGGCTCCAGTGTTGTATACGAGGCTGTCGAGTTAAAGGCCTGGAGGAACAATTCAGTCCCTCCAGAGATCTCATGCTCTATCGGAAACTTAATTGCTTTGCCCAGAAACCTCAATTTACTAATGTGTTGCTCCACTGGGCTCCTTAATTGTAAGCCCTTGTATGCGTGTTTTGTCATCAGAGGTGTTGCACAGTTTCTGTTCATCCTACATTGCTGCTCAAGATTTAAAAGATGAACTCCAAATTAACTCTTCGCTAAGCAACCTATCAGTGTCATATCCGTATTTCCTTTAATGTCTAGATGAAGCCCTTGAATTATCTTCTGCACATTTGCTATGAGCACACAGTCTGTAATGATGATGTCACAGAGGTTGAACAGAGGACAGGGACATGTGGTATATTATCCATGCTAACACTTCCCACTTAGCATCAGAAGAGAAAATGCACATGTTTGCGAGCCACCAGGAGCCACCGTGAGCTCCAGGTTGAGTTCCATGATTCCTCCACAGTCTCCAGCAGCAGTGGGCAGCTCTCTCTAACTTTCAGACAGTGCATTCATTCCCCTTCTAAAGAGAGAACATGATTCAAAGGATTTGACCTGTCCTTGTCGAACGGAGGCCACTACACTGTGTCAGAGGTGTTAATTAGAGAAGAAAATTCAGCATGGCACCATACGGGACGTGCGAGCAGCAGGATTCTTACAGACATCTGCAGGCCTCCACGTGCAGCTCCCGCACAGCAGAGGACATTTAGGATAACGGATGAACTCCAGTTACAAGACCTTGTCTCCACAGGTAAATGAGTGAAGAGAACATTTACAGGGATGGCGGCAAACTGTAGGGGAAAGTCAAGCTGTGACTCATCATGCCCTCTGTCTATTTCAGTTGGAAACTTCTGCCACCTAATACATGTGTTGCTAAATATGAGGTGTCAGCACAGTTTCTGTATAGTGCGCAAAAATTGCATCAACAGAAGCGAATTTTGGTATCGCTTCCCATTTTTATTCCATGCTGCAATGTGCCAAAGTGTTACATGAGCAAAAGTGACCAGGATAGCGATGGTGACGCAAATCCTCCGTCACGCGTCTGGAATGACCATCATTACCCAAACTCTGCTCTTTTCCTTTCTACTTGCTTCATTTATTAGTGTTTGGTAAAGAAACTCTTTATACAAGCACATTTCAATTGATCATACACTACACCATTTACTGAGTAAATCAATCAGTGTATATGTTTAATTATTGATTAAGCAAAAAAATCTACTCTTCCATCCTCCTAAAAGTGGAATTAAAGCGAGAGATGGGTTTGCTTCACCTGGGCCTGTACAAACCCATTACATTAATGAGGGTATCTGCCACACACTGGCAACTACATTCAGTGGATCAAAGGGTGACAGTAGTATCAATGCAGATGTCAGCATATAAATAAAAATGTAATAAAACATGTCATAATCCAATAAACAAATGTAATAAACAAATATTTCATACAATGAGAATAAATATATTCGTTTCTGTTTCGTCTCTCTCTCTCTCCACATATCCCACAGATAAATCAAATGTAATTTCAGTAACCAGAATGTGTGCACTTAGGTTATGCATTTCAACTGAGATGCTGGGACCACTTCTAACATGGGCTAGACACCAGCTCTGTTGCCTCAATCCCCGCTGTCCAAATGACTTTGAAGTGTGAACATGCAATTAAATGGCTCAACCTGCATTGTTGAGATAGCTATACTATAATTCAGCAAAAATATTCACGAGACTTTCAGAGTTCAGAGAATTTATATTCAGTGCCTGAGCTTTGTATGGGAGTAAGAGAATCCCCTGGCTGGGTTCCCACTGATGTCAGGATGGGAGTTTCTCTTTCTCAGCTGATGGAAGTGATACATAGACTAGCTGGAGTGCCTGCTTGCCTCTGCTTTTTCATATAAACAGATTTGTTCAGGATTTGCTGTGTGCTTTGTTATATTGTAATTACAGTAATTATACCATTACAATCTAAAACCATTTATTTTCATTTTTCTGAATTGTAACATAAAAAAATGTATCAAGTTTCAAAGTATCATTACTGTTTTGATCCATTCATACCACTTTATAGCCAAAAAAAAAAGAGGACTAATAAATAATTTAAAATTTGTTCTTAGCAGGACGGTTCATAAGGAAGCAAAGGACGTTATGTAATATAAGTTATTTCCTAGTTTCCGTGACCTCCTGTCTTCTGTTGTCCTTTTTGGATACTTTTTACTAGCAGTCAAAATAGCAACCCTGAGTCAACGTGACACAATGTCAAAACACGACACAGTGTCAAATCGTTACCCTCAGATTGTGCCAGAGTAAGCAATCTATGCCAAGTAAACTGTGAGGAAAGTCAAAGTAAAAAACTCCCAAAGCAACCATGACTTCAAAGCTTTTAGTGTAACATCTTCAGTAAAGAGAATTACTATTATAGAATTACTATTACAGACATTTCCAGCACAGTTAAATGCCTGTTTGTTGTCTTTGCTGAAGCAAAAGCTCTGTGCTGGACTTAGTCTGTGTGGCTCAGTGCAGGTTTACTGGAGACATTGTAGAAGAAAGTCAAAGACTGTGACATTTCCAAGAACTCCAGTTGAATGACATAAACAATATATACTTTTTACAGAAGTAAATTGGTGTCAAATCCTGTAGGTCCCATAGTTTCAAGCTGTTTTGCTGAATAAGAACTGTTGGAGTTGCAGACTTAATACAGCATATATTGTATCACAGCAAACAATGCCTAAAATATTTAATTTGGGTTGCTTTTCGAGTGCTCATCATCGAGGTTAAAAACGCGGCCTCAAACTTACTCGAGTCTAAATGAGACGCTTTTGCGCGAAAAAAAAACAATTTATGATTCCCAACACTCACTGCCTCACACCTGATTAGATAGAACAAGGCCTCTGAGGCATCGATTAGGACCTGTGTGCAGAATCAATTAGCAGACGAAGCTTGTTTATCTGAAATTTCAGATTTATATGGGCCGGGTGCAGCGAGGGCAGTTCAGCCGTTGTGTCGTGCCCAGCTCTGAACTTGCTCATCAGCCAGCAGTGGAGCTGGGAGAGCTGCAGGGTGCTGCTGGCCAGCCCTCTGCCTCTGTGATGCTCAGTCGTGCCTGCCAGCCCTCAGCGGTCACCCAGTCCATTCCACTGGTTTAAAAATTCACAAGGTCCCTCTGCAGTGGTTACATTATACATTTTGCCCATTAGTGCAGGCCTTAAGAAACTGAAAGTACAGAATATGGTTAAGATTGAAGGACAGTTAACGGAGTCAAAGAGATGAATATTTTGGCTGCTATGACTCAACGGGAACGCATTAATCATGTCTGCATTTTTCAAAAGTAGGATTTATCAAGGTGAAGCATCATATATCAACAAACCTTTGGAAATAAATAGCAAAAATCTTTGGAAAAAAAATATGAAATTGTACCTGCCAGAGCAGCATACGTGTATTTATCCAGTCTAACATGAGGTGTGGTGACAACAACAACTCAAACAGTGTAAAATATCTTCAGACATCATCTTCACAGGAGCTTTAAGATGGACACTTTGATCACCACATTCATACCATATGTGGTTGACAGCCTTTAGATTTCATATTACACATTACAATGCAAATAACAGATGCTGACACAGTTCATAGATATCATACAGCCATCTGTTAACGGAGCATTCAACCCCAAATCCATCATTTATGTGATTGGACATTTCTCCATATGTTCTCAGAGTACTTGAGCAGCATTAACCCCATATCATCACTGTATTAGACATTGATGATTTAGTTTCACTTCCTAATTTTTACGTATTAAGTTTCTGGCTTTTGGAAGGAATATTTCTTTATAGTCATGGTAAATACAAACAGTAAATGGTAATACTTTACATTACACCACAAATGTCAAGTGGCATGAATTATAATGAAATGCACTGTGCAATATGGGTAACAATGTATTAATATACCGTATTTAAATAACTGAAGACATGTTAGCATGTACAGAGTAAATATGGATTTAAACATAGCAAATATAGTACAGAGTACCAATACTGCTCATATCACACTATAATTAAGGGTGACATTATAACTGTAGTGTTGTAATTCTAATATGTACAAAGGTGACAATAAGACAGCTCTCCTTCTCTCATACTGTCTCATTCATCCCAGCAAACATGGATTTCAGCGATTTCCACAGTATCGGGTAGCTGCAGAGAGAACATGTTATCTTGTGTTACTTTAGCCATGCAATATTTAGCAGATGAACCTCTTGCTGATCTGTCACAGATCTGTCCCCTATCCCAAACATGTGCTGACACGTTACTCTCAAAAACACACATCGTCCTCCACATGTTCTTTTGAGTGCTGCCTTTTTGCCATTATTCATTTGATGTTTCACTTCATTACTGGGAAGCGACTCCATCCTTAACCAGTTCCCAGTTCTCATAATAGTACACTTTGATTCAGTGAATTTTATTTGATGCTATTGATCATATGAAGGGCTGTGTGGGCAGAGTGAAAGGAAAAGAAGCTGGCGGGCATCATACTGACATGATTTTAAAGTCCTAGGTGCTAGGAAAAATAACAAGGATGTCACAGAATATTAAACTCAAGCATCATACTGCATACCCCTCTCTGAGTACTGCTGACCATGTTAAAATCCATGTTAAAATCCATGTCAGCAGAGTTCTGACAGACTGTCTCCATGAACCAACAGACTCAAATCCACCCAAAGCTAAACCTGTTAACTCTCTCTCTATCTCTCTCAAGCTTCCTCATCTCTCTCGCCTTCCAGGACAGATGTGCAAAGTGTATGTGTGACTCTTAGGAGAAAACAGACTGCGGCAGTGGAACTCATGGTTATTCATATCCAGCCCACAACCCCCATTCTCCCACTGTCCATTGCACATGTCCTCAGCACAGCTGTGGGACATGTCCAGGCATGACCACAGCTACAGGGCAGGGAGTGCATGTCACACCAGCACTTCCCCTCCTGATGAAATCAGAATCAAGTGTCTTGGATGAAAATTACTACTTGACGTAGATGCTCTGTCACCTCACCAACACGTAGCTATATTTGGGGCATTGAAATTTTTATCTGGGATGGAAAAGAAGTGACATAAAACTTCAGTGTAATATAACACCAGATGATAGAGCTATTTTTCAGTGCCCTGAAGGGTTATATGGGTGGTTCTCATTCAACACCCACTGAAATATCTTTGAATAGTCTTCAGTCTGTGTAAACCATGTCGTGAATTTTATTTGAATTACATGCTGGTGTAAAGAGAGTAAATATGGCCTTTGGGATGTGAGCTTCTCTGTTTGCCTTTGCACATTCAGATCTTCCCCAGTTGCGAGGGCCATAGTTTAGTGCCAGCTTGTTTAATTAATTCAGCTATATTCATTCTCTGTAAATTGTAGTTTCATTTGATGGCTTTTAAATATTTGTCTTTTTCTTTCTTATCGTCTCTCTCATTGGTGAACGCAATTTGAATCAGATTTGCTCCCCACAATCACCAGCACCACAATGATGTGACAGTTATATTATTATTTTATTAACAACCTTATTAATGAATTTTCAGCCTTTATTATTTACAGTAGTTGTGGCTAGTTGGTTTTCTAAAATCCTTAAGAGACTTTAGGGAGATTTCATCCCAAACCCATTACATATCATCTGATTCTTTGTCACAGAAATTTGGAAATATTGTCTAACATTCATAAGACACTCATGAATTCATGAATTTGCTGTAATCTGATTCAGTGGCTTGGGATGCCTTTATGACAAAGGACCACATATCACAGGGAGATGAGCGGAATGCTCCTTTGAGACACAGTATAACACCACCTTCTTGTCCTTCCATTTATGTTACTGAGTAGATGCTTTTATCCAACGCAACAAATCACTGTAATTTAAAGCTCCATCTATTACAGTAACCTTAAGGCAACATTGATTTCATCCAAGGGCACAGCAAGAACACAGCAGCCCTTGTGGCTTGGATCTCACTACCCCCATTTCTTAACCCTTTATTACTGATAAAGGCACTTTAGTCAGCATGTCGCAACCAGTTGTTTTGTTCATGAGTGGATTGAAAATGTTGCTAAGCTAAAAAGCAAAGAGGATCTCGCCAATCTCTTTCTCCCCATTAGGAACTACACTATGAAGGGGACAGAAACCAGGTAACAGTTGTTCATCCACACTAGGTTTCTGAAAGAAGAGTGGGATGCTATTTCCATCAGGAACTGCCAGAAACCTTAGATTGTCCTAAAATAAATATGCACTGGTTTATACCTAGTTGTTTACTGAAATCTGACTCAACACATTGTGCATTTTGCCTGTATATCTTCACTATATTTCATTTCTTGAGGTGAATTTAAATTTGTTCTAATGGTTTACGTAATCCTGTAAACGCATGAAATAACATGCCCTGGTACTTTATTTGTTGGTGGAGTTTTGGAACCAGACTTACATGAAGCATTCGACTTGCCTCTAGGCCAGACTGTAGTTTTGCTCTTATCTCTGGCAGCGACTCATCCTCAGCCGGAGCCTATGCACTCTACCCTATTACGTTGAGAAGAACATGCCTATGTTATACTTAGCAAGAGGTGGTCCCTGTTAGTCTAGTCGCAAAGGTCTGTGACAAGAGATAGAGTCAAGCCTATATTTTCTTTGACCAATGGCAACAAATGTCTTTCAGTCTGTCAGTCAAACTCAATTTGAAACTTTGCTGAGAGAGACATACGGCCTTGGAGGCTTGCAAGGGTACCGCACGACAGCAAATCAATCACAGCACTCAGAATTCGTCACACAGCCACTGCCTTTCAGGAGCACCTCTCGGCTGAAAAGCATTTTAGGCTCCTGAGAAATAATTCAGATGTATGCAGTAAAATCTTCACAATGTATCATGAAAAACAGCTGCACACTGGGCTATTTGAAACCTTTCAGCTGAACATTATCTTAGTCAAAGAAACATTTTAACTAGTGAGTAATTTTGAGATAGGAGGGATTATCTCTAACAGAGGGTGAAAGAGCATTTCAAATGGACTAAACAAATGTATTCGTTCAGCTTTACCGTCCTCACGGGACTTCTGGATGAAGGCGTCCACGCCGCTCTCTCCGTAGTTCCCCTCTGAGGCGACGGTGGAGACGTAGTTCCAACGCATGTATCTCACTATGTCCACCATGGCCTGGGCCTGGTAGGTGTCTGGAGGAACCACCCGAGAGAAGAAGTCGTAGCGTGTGTTGTCACTCAGCTCTGGGGCAGTAGAAGCATAGCTCACCTGGGGAATCTGGGGGTGGGGGTGGGGGTGGGGGGAGATGCACAACCTCACTCGGAGTCTTAAGAACACAATTCCCACAAACCCCGCTGAGTCCCAACCTGCCTCTGAGAGATTACAACACGCCTCATCATGACACAGACTACACTTCCCACAGAGCTCTCTCTTCCTGATCCGTATGTGGTCTCCAGAAGACTGCAGAGGGTAAGGAAACCCATTCAGAGATAATGTGTGTGCATCAAGTTGCTCCCACCCAGGTCAGAATCAGCTATCGCACTGTTGCAGGAAGCTTCTTCCAAAAGGATCATTTTGTCACAGCATTTTATTTTGTTTATTTTTTTTTTTTTCAGTTTGTCAATCTCACCAGTCGAATGTCTTGTAAAATTTGCCTTATAAAGAATATTACACCGCTCATGAAACTTTTACAAGCTTTTTGTTTGGCATGGAGGGAAGAAGCTGACATTTTTTCCACCCAGCCTGCTCTTACACCCAGCCTGTAAAAACAGTTACACCTGTCTGTCACACCAGCGATTAAGCAACAATTCCAAAATGGCAACATTATTTCACACTGCTGTGACGTAGTCATTCTCACCACAATGTGTGAAGACTGCAGTGCAAAACAGATGCCTAAGCCACTGATAAAGTATCTGCTTCAATATGTGGTTGCAAATTCTGTCAGGCCCAATACCTCCTTGCATTACTCACCAAACAGAAAACCAAGTCTAAGGATATTGAATGTGACAACTAGAGATGGATGTGTGGCACCAAGAATAATGGAGACGTGGTCAAAGTAACTTTTATGGTCATTTCCGTGAAATCATTTGGAGAGATTTACTTTTCCTGCTAAATTTTTATTTTCTCTGCTTGTGTTCAGGTGCAGTGAAAACAAGAAAGCAAACAACATAAATAATAAATAAATAAATAAATAAATAAAGACACATTTTACTGTGGTACATATATATATTTAATCAATATCCACATTACTTTAATCCCAGCAAATTCCATGGCTAACCCTAAATCCACAATGTTTAAATGTCACTTCATTCACATAACCCATGTGCTCAAATGCTCTGTAGTTTCAGGGGTCAGATTTTATTTTATATTTCTATGTGCAGTAAAAGTAACAACAACAAAAAAAAAAGACTTTGCATTTTCCCATTTTGTTCACTATCCTGAGAGGTTTTTATGGTCAGAGTGCAAAAGTTTATTGTTATTGCTGTATCATCTGTTGAACAGATTATATTAAGGATTTAGATCACCTGAAGGGCACCTAATAATACCAGCATCTGAGTTTAAAATAAATGTTTCTGACCAAAGCAAAAAGCTTTCAATATGCATATGTTTGCATAAATACATATGATTAGCACAAGGCTTAGGAATTTATACAGTTCACTGTTATGTTATTTTCAGATGGATTATGTTATTGGTATTTTGGAGTAATAATATTGATACTTATCATAAAGTATGATGATAGCTATTGCAAATGCAGTTTCCTAAATACACTGAAGTGTAAGATGAAAATCACAGTGCTTGTGTGTGCTTGAGTTATGGAGTGCTCTCCGTTCACAGCTGGGACTAGGGTCTGCTTCAAGCCATGGAGAGGCTTGTGGATAAACTAATTTGAAACAAATATCCCTCTTCCATATCTAACAGTGCTTCTCGGCTGTTATCAGTTGTTGTTTACTCTGATAGGAGATGCAATTTTCACATCTGTTACTGTCAAGCTAAGTGGAGCAGCAAATGGCTGAGCTGCAAGAATAGAATGACAAAAATGCTGCACAATTATTGAAGCAACCAGATTGCTCCTGTGGTGGGAACAGGCATTAGCCTGGCGCGTGGTGTTACAGAGAACCATTCATATACAATTCCATACGCCTAGGCCAATTTTCATTTATTATTAAGAAAATATTGGCTAAATTGGATTAGCGAGAAGCACAGGCATGGTCCTATATTTAGTTCCATGAATTAATTTAGTGCACATTCACAGCTTCACATTCAGTTAGCGCAACTAGGAGAAATAAGGAAAGGCCTTTCACATTGTGATGATGTTATTAGCTCTTGTCTGCTAACTTTAAAACCACTGTTGAAAATTAACTATCAAGCTTGAGGCCAAAGTTGGTTAAAGAGCCCCTCTGAAGTCTACGGAGACACTGGGAGGCTGACTTCAAGTTGTGAAGCATTGAAATAGATCTGTCAGTTTAATGGGCAAAGTTGTACTGAGCTACTGTCTATGAGTGACAGACATTTCTCTGTGCCACCCAATGACATATCTTTAGAGTCTGCCATTTATCTTGAAGTGGAAGGATAGATTGTATGTTTAGGTTCTACAGCTTAAGTAACTTCAATACCTGTGCATGTTGCACCTTTTTACTTGATTTGAAGCTAAATTGCTCCATACAGACAAAGAACAAAATGCAAAAAAAGAGAGAAAGAAAGCAACTGTCTACAGGTATTATAGCAATTTTTAAAATGATGGGTCTTTACAGACTTTTATTCAAAATGACCAATTTATTTCTTTTTTTGCTTGTGTTCTTTGACTGTACTGTCAAAGCATCAAACTAAAAAAAAACAAACCTGAAAAAAACAACAACAAAGAAGTATTTGGTGTGTTGAATAACTCTATTTATAGGTATAATGCACTGGCTCACAAAGAATAAGGTTTCACAGTGTACGTTAGATACCCTTGTAATATTCTCATCATTCAAACTTGACCTTTGAAGATTTAGCAGTCTGTTGCACCCTGGAAATGGCATTTATACATGCCTGTCTCCCTCAGTATCTTTGGTTTCTGAGACCTTATAGCATTTCCATCTCTCCTGCAATGAGTGCATTACAGAGACTAAAAACCCAGAATTGAATTAATATCTGACTCTCTTTCATGGCCCCACTCTTACTGCCTCTGCATCTTTTACTATAATGTTGAGTCTTACTATAAACGTTGAGTCTTACTATAAATGTTGAGTCTTACTGGTTGCTTTACAGCTGAAGACCAGAAGTTCATTCAGTTGGGAAAGAGATGAATGTGAAATCTCTAAGGTGGTACTGGTGATCAGAGGTAATATGTAGGGGTTACCTAGGGCAGGAAAGTAAGGGAAGTCTTTGTCAGGTCATTATCTACTCCGAGCAGCATAGTTCTTGTTGAAGGCTGACAGGCAGAGAGGAGCTTATCCAGTGTCAGGGTCAAAGAGGGGTTTGGATATAATCACCACAGGGAGTGTTGTGTAGAAGAGAGGCTCCAGTAAAGCAAGCACCCTCTACAAATTTCGCTCCAGTTATCGATTTGTTTGTTGCAATCCTGTGCAAGACAGCTAGTAATCATTACATGGCATTGATTGTGCTTGATCTTTTGATTGGTCTGGGCTGACATTATTTTTACCATCGAAAACAGTTTAATGTTTTACTACAATTATTCATTCATTAAAGGTGTTTACTTGATTATCCTTTCATTTCTATCATTTTTTACAGGCTTTTTTTTATCAGATACAACTTGATTTGAACTAAAATGGCACCAATAATCTACCAATGTGTAGAATGTGAATTTAGTCATTTCACATGGTATTGTAGTTCATATTATATTATTTATGAGTAATACAACATCATGTAGTCACTTAATAATTATCTCATGAAGCTGACAGGTATAATGCTAACTGATGTGGCAGATAACGAAAGTTTGGCTTAGTATTTAGCAAGCAAGATTGCTTTTGCCATTTGTATTAATGTTGCAACTGTCTATTTATTATCCTTAAGGCGTTCTTAAGATCTAATTAATAACCATTAACACACTAACCTTAAACTATTCGTAATATATTAATTTATTTAAAATGGCAAATAACCTTAATTATAACACCTCTTATATGCTGATGTCACTCTAAGAAGAAGCTATTGCATCATTACAGACACAACATCCACACCCTGGTGAGAAAGCTGAGGCTGCAAACTCAGTTTTTGGGTATTTTATTAATGGGATCCCACTGGAATATAGAAACAAGGCCTAGAAGATCAACAGATTGTGTAATATGGTGTCACAGAAATTGTGTGCGTGTGGGTGTGTGTGTGTGTGTGTGTGTGTGTGTGTGCCGATTGCTATATAAAAAATTAATTATAAAAAGTAAAACCTTAAACATGTTAGCAAAATAATACCTTAAAAACTATGAAATACCTAATGCAGCAAAACACAATGAAAGTCATTTTGTAATTTTCTCAGCCTAATCTGTAATTGTAGACAAGGTAACGTTCAACCTAGTTAGAAAAAAAATGAGCTCCACATAAGAAAGCTTGGGAAGTAATAACAGACCACTAGTGCTTACGTGATGACCATGATAAACTCTGAGAGAATGCTACAGTGACACCTCCCTCGTTGCTTCTACAGCGGTTTAATGAAGAAGGCCTCAATTATAGATGCTTGTGAAGAACATTCATTATTCAAAGTAGCCTCCGTGGTGTAGACCTCTCAATGGCGACTGTGGGTGAGATATTGGCAAGGGAAAATACCACCTGCTTAATTATGGTGATTAGCTCAGGGGGCCATCTTGCCTTCCCTCTACAATCCATCCTGATTTGTCTAGTTCACCACTAATCATGTTTCTGCAAATTGGGAATTCATGGCTAGATTTTTGGAGGTCTACCTGTTGGCTAGACTTGAAGAAGTCTACCTGATTTCCACTTATCGTAAATTAACTGTCAGACAAGCGCTGAGAATGCAATAATAGAATAGAAAGGGTGAGGACAGAAGAGTGGCTATGTGGTTCAAACAGCTATTTCTTCTACTACTGCAAATAAAGGTTTTGCAATATTTCTGTTGCTCTTTTTATATCAGGTAAATATAAAAAATATCAAAGTCATGTGTTATAAATAAGTGGTGTAAACCGGTGCCTGGTATTTTGCAGGTATATAACCCCTTGGGAAAATCCTAGCAGTAAAATGTCATGGCATCAGAGAAACAAAGAAATGTCATGGTATCAGAGGAAGAGACCCAGCCTGACTATCCTCTGTGTTCTTCATAGCTAAATCTTTATTCATGACCAGTCATCTGTTATTTTGTCATTATTATTGTATAAGTTCATATTTCAACAATTCACCATGAAATAGGACAAATCAATATCCAGCACACTACTAACTGCTGCATTCCATCTAAAGTTTTTTTGTTTGTTTGTTTTCACGCAATGAAGCTTCATTCAACACTAATACAACTGGAAACCAGTGAAGGATGTATGTGATGTAAAATCTGGCCCAGAGACACGGGCCCCTCGTGGGTCATACTGAGGATGGATCCCCTGAGGTTGGCTATTGACAGTAGCAATTACTGGTGATGGCTGACTGTAGGCTGCAGTCAGGTACTGAGGCACAGTGTTACCAGCAATGACCCTCTTGCAGGAGATCATGTTGTTTCAGGGTAGGCCAATGAATGCTGTTTGTCGCCAAAGGGAACGGAGAAATGCCTTCATCACTGAAATCTACATCTTTTTAGCACATGAGTATTATCAATATGAAAGCTCATAATGGATTTGGTTTATCTAAAATGAGATCAAATAGGATATGCAAATCTAACATTTGTCTATATTAATTTTTACTTCACAGCTGTTCTAAGTCTATAAACCCATTCAAAGGACAGATCCTATCTTGCTGAATGTAGCACGTCACATGCATTTGTGATTGTCAGAATGCACATGAACTGTGATGAACTGACATGGTATCTATAATAAAATCAGGTACTTAAATCAATGAAAAAAAAAACAATAATCTTATGTAAACTTTGTTATATGGCTTTAATAAAAATTAGAAAAACATTTTGCCTTGTCATGTTATAATAATAATGTAATAATAAGTTCAATACATCTATTGAGGTTTCAAGTGTTTAATTTCTGTGTTTATAGCCAGTATTCTGTAGAATCTTACATACTACTGGCATTTTACTGCATAATGTAATGTCCTTTGCTCTTGGGGTTTGATCACAGTAAGACATGGTGATTGTGCATTTTATGTTATAATAGAGAAAATGTTAAAACTAGCTGGTGGGAAAATGAGCTCGAAGTTGGTTAAAGCTGTGTTCAAGAAAGTCTGTTAGCTCCATGTGACAGATCTGCAACTGCTTAGGGCTTTACTTTTGGGAATTTGGAATTATTTTTTCTATAATTAGAATAAGTAATAAAAATTGCAATCTTTGGTTTTGTCACAGATCACAGATGAGACAAATGTCAAGTTTTGCCTCCCAAATATCAAGGTCAACATTTAAAGCAATGTGCAACTATCATGGCCCTTAAGACACTCATGCATGGTTTGAAGCACTCATTTAAGCCTTGTACAAAGAGTATTTCAAACATTTCAGGGACTTTTTGTAACTTTATAGCTAGTTTCTGGCACTGCCGCTACACATCATTTTGTATAAAGGGAGAATTCAGCCTCTGAACTCGTGAAGTTGCTCTGCTCTCCTGCAGAAGTAGGCATCCATATTTTCACAAGATCTGTTTTGTGCCTCCACCACCCACCAAACCTCTGGACAAGTAATTCAGTGTGGTGCCACCTAAGCAACAGTGCGTATTTCTTTTGCAGTGACACTTGGGTATGGAGCAGGGCATCATCACTCATTTGCACTCAAACCTTTCCTGACATTTACCAAACAAAGAGGGAAAGGACTGGCCAGCACGCTGCTTTTTCATGCTGTTAGCTGTGCTCTTTGTCAAGACCGGATTTGGATAAAGCCTCGTTGGCCTTATTGGGCCTATTTGGATAAAGCCTTGTCTGCCTAACTGGCAACTATTCTCATTCTCTTTCCCCTCTGGGCAGATTTGTTACTCATCTGTCAGTCAGCTGAGAGGCTACAGTAGTATTTATAGCTCAAAGCTGAGACTTTTAAATCACGGCCTGATCTCTTCTAGAATGAAGAGATGCACTCCTTGTTTTGTCAGATTTTAAACATTATAATAAGAAATGCCTGATTAGTTGGCTTATTAGTTAGCTTATTTAAATAAAAAAAGAAAAGAAATCACAAAACAAAAATCAAATGTACAATGACCTGGTGTGCACTTACCCCCAGCTACAGCCACACAAACAAACACATGTATAACTTATGACATCCACCCGAAGGCAAACAAAAAGTCTCTCAAGCAAATCATTTTTGTTCTTTTATTTATTTATTTGTTTGTCACAGGCTTTGGTCAATGGCTTTTCAGGTCATTATTAGAACGAGGTAAAGGGGGCGGTTACAGGAATTTATGAATTTTTTTTTTTTTAATGATTTATATATTTCAGTCTTACTCAGTCAAAACTATACCAAAAAGCTCATGTTTTTGCTATAACCTATACATTTTAATAATAATATTGTTATGGGTTGTACACGCTTGCATAAATACAGTGGTCAGAGCTTATATGGACAAATGGATTTCATTATCTTGACGCCCCAAACAGTAACTAATAAATTCATGCCAAGCACAGCTCAGTGTAGCTATTTCAGCTGTTACAGACAATTTATCAAATCGTGGAGGGGAATATGGAGCTGAACAATTTTTATTCAAAATCCTATCACTGGGTATATTCACTGTGAATTGAAAGGCAATTTCTTTCTGGAACTTTGGATTTCCATAAGCTCATTAGTGATCATGTTCCCGCTACGGATCACCAGAGTTAGGGCAAGTCATTATTATGCCGCAACAGGGCTGTGCTGTTTAAATAAGAATATGTTAATTAATAATGTCTTTGTGTGGAAACTCTTTCAAATTCTTGCAGCATGTGAACACTGAAATCTAGTTATATGCAAAATGAGAATGGAAACAGGGCAAATGACTCATGGGCAAACCTTATTCTTCTTAATAATATGAGTTGAATAATATGGGGAGGGAGGTTGAGTTACCTTGTCTCATTAACATTTTGCTTTAGGTTCCCATTCCACCTCATGAGGTGCTGCTTACACGTCATGTGTGCATTTATATTTTTTTGTATTTTGTTTCACATAAAGGTTTACTAATCATCAGTGTGTCTCACCCATGTTTTATAGATCGTCTTTTGATCAGTTCCTATTTTTAACCTATAGAGTAAAAGGGAAAATCTAGAGTGCTTGTAGCATATTTCCCCCCTACAAAAGGAAATGCATCACCTTCTCAGCAATGCTGTTGTCATGGCATTGGCTCTGATCTTTGGTTTGTCTGTGATTTCAGAGACTGTAAATTTGGAGAGGCTCTTCTCTCTCTCTCTCTGTTTGGAAAGGGTGCAGTGCTTTTTGCTCTACAAGCAAAGGTAAAGCTCTGAATCCATTAAGATTTCATGAAGTACATTTCCTGCTTAGGGTATCAAAGGCATGGTTTAATCATAGTACTCACCAGTTAAGCAGTGTATATATGTTGCAATCATGTTCAGGGCATCTATACAAAACTGCGTTAAATAGAGGATATAGTACACACATTTTATAGTGTTCCTCTAGGTAATATAGACATTGTTATTCCAAATATGAAAAAATGCAGTGATGATACTTTGAGCCACTGTTTTGACAAGCAATAAAAGTCCTCAGATTCAACAGCTGCACTTATTATCACTGAAGTAGACATGTAAGATCCTAAGCAAAAAATTACAGCCTCCCACATGGTAGGAAAACCCACTTTTCTAGCATGCAAACCAAGTATTTATGAATCATGTACAAACACATGAATGTAAGCTGGAGTGCCCACTAATCAGTTACAAATAGAGGGGTTTACTGTATGATTCAGCCACTTAGCCATTCATTCATGCACTAAATATCCATGCCAGAGTGTAAGAACAAATACATTATCCAGGTGAATCATATTGTCACATCACAATAAGGTGCTTGAGCTAAAATAAAATAAATTAAAAAATCACAAAAATTCAGATAAGAAATATATAGTGCATGAGGGTCTCAGCACTGTTTAGGTAAACATAATCAAAACACAGTGATTAGTGCTTTCTTTTCCAGATCATAGAATAACGTCCATCCCAAACCTCCCTCACACTACGTCTCCCTCACACTATGTCTTTCTCACACTCCCTTGCATGCCACACTGAGATCTTGATATGTCAGTCCAGGCAGGAAATGATAAATTATAAATTTAGAAATCCAATGCATGATCTAATGGCTAGGCAGCTCTCGGCTGACCTTGTGATTCTGAAGTGTCCGAGAAATTATGGATAAAGGTACTGAACATAGACCTTTTTCCAGATACCCAGAGACATCTTCAGCCAAGTAAATGCTATCATTCACTGATTGAATAATTTCAGTGATATGCATGAATGAAGAAAATGCCTCTAATCTTCACACATTATTTCTCTGTTATCACTTTTTGCAGGCTAAAGAATGACCCGCATGTTTTCTCTGCCAGACGGCATTAGCATCTCAGATATCACCTCACAGGCTATAATGATTTGATAGATGTACTGAGATTTCTAGTCTTTCTCCTTATAAATGAATATCCTTTATCAAAAAATCACCATTAAAAAAATTATTTATCCATCATTCAAAGATCCTATTTAAAGGTAAGAATATCAGATGCAAAATGTAAGTACAGTAATGAAGGAAGTGCAGCAACAGTACGGCAGTTAAAACACTGGTACATGATAAACACAACTAGTGCTCCATTGAAATGGAAAGTTCATTTATAAAGATGTTGTTGCTTCTTCTCTGATGTATTTTTAATGCCAAACAAAACTTGTGTTAGTCTTATCTTGACATGATGAAATGGTAGAGGGAAAAACATCTTTTTTTTCACAAAGAGAAAGACTCTAAAGATAAAGAAAGTACATGCTTTATCATCCAATGACTTAAGAAATTTGCATGAAGCAGCAAGCCACCATTGTGAGAATGGGGCTTCAGCTAGTATCCAAGCCTAAATTAGGATAGCACCTTCAGAAAGGGAATGATTGAGATTTAGGATAGCACCTTCAGGAAGGGAAAGATTGAGTGGAACTGTCAGTGTGATGTGAAAATGAACTTCACTTTTGAGTCAGTTTTGCAGACTTTTATTGTGAAATGTTTGGGACATGTTGAGGCAACCACATATTGCTCTATCTTGCATTTTACAGGAGACTTAATTTAGGAAGCGTTGCACAGGTTCAGGGAAGATATTCATTCTACTGTATAATGCCAGACAAATCAATACAGACAGGCCTTAATACAGTGTATTAATCCTTAATGTCTAAAGTCCCAACCAATTTTCACACAAGACAAAAATTAAATGGAAGAGATAAATGGGTTTTTTTAAGCAATGTTGGGTGAATTCTTTGATGCTATAAGTCAGACTTTCTCATCCAATCTTAAGACCTGGTGTGGAGTAAAATGTCGTCTTTGGTATTTTTTTTTTTAAACCTTGAAATACTACCTTCTGTGATGAGAAAGAGAAGTGCTTCAGCTGGATATTTCCCAGAGGATGACGTCAAAATAAGCAAGCCTCAAATACAGCGGGGAGATCACAACAGGAGATAGCAAACAATAAGCAGTGAGCAGGTCTCAGACCAATCACGATCCATTCACTAGACTGCCACTGACTCCTCAGAGAGAGTGACAGACACATTTGCCTGTAGAATTGCTATGCTTTCTCTACGGCTCCTCTCCATACATCTTCTCCGGTCTTCATCCAAAGCATGCTGCTTGACCTGCTCCCCCACGACTAACAATAGGGCAGCTGTGTTTGATTGTGTCCTCCAGCCTGTGATGGAGGAGTTCAGGCTTGCACTGAGACATGCTGGGCTCATGCATTTTTCATTCAGGCACAGGCCTTAGAAAACCCCTCTATTGGAAGTTGTATCAATGCTCAGTCCAGCTTTCCCTACAATACATGTATATGTTCCTCCGAGCAGGGGAAATGGTATTTCTGTTTTGATAAAGAGCACAGGATAAAAAAGGGACTTGTTGAAAATTCTTCAAATGAATTACGCCTGCATAAAAACAATTCATTATTTTTGAGGAATTTGAAGTAATGAGTCAGATATATGAGTAAAAAGTGTGGCCTTAGGAAAATCTCTAAATACTGTTAGAGGGATTAAAGCCTGATCACATGAACAGGCATTTCATCAGTCCTCAGTTAAAAAGCACTTGGCAATGAAGCAGACAACAATGAAAATGGACACTGAAGTCTTTGAATTCACCATTTGTGACACATTAGTGTCAGATAAAATTATCTGAGGGAAAATGACTTAAAGTGTTTCCATTTGTCAAAGCACTCAAATCCTTTTGAGGCATGATATCCAGATTTTTACAGTCCTGTAACCCTGACTGAAGCTTAAAAGCCAAAAAATCTTGATGCTTGGAAAGAGAACATATTTTTTCATTGTGAAAAGCACAATAACAACAATGTGGAGCACATCAAAGGGGTGGGGGTTAATCCACCACATCTTTTGTTGAGACTGATCATAAAAAGCCTTAATAGATACACATCAAAAACATAATTAAGTGCTGCAGTCCTCCTCTGACAGTTTGATTATCATTACAGACACAATCATGATCACTCAACATTTTCCATGATGAAAAGAGAAGACAGAAAAAGGAGAACAATATGCGCCATAACTTGCTCCATTAGTAACAGACGCTCACACTCTAGTTTCTCCTTTCCCCAAGGCTGGCTAATTTGGAAAGAACTGAGGGGGCTGGGTGAAATTGATGGTAAAGGCAGAGTACTGTAGTTTACGTTAGAGAAACTCCCAACCTCAGTTGCAGACATGGTGAAACTCTCTGAGAATTACAGTCATATAGTAAAAGACAGTATCGGGCTTGCCATGGTTGTTTTTTTCCTTGTCTCTCAACACAACAGACCTGTTGTCCTACAACAGACCTGTTGGTGGAAATAAACTACAATACCAGTGGATTCTTCTTGAAGATTCTTCATGATAGAGATTCTTTTAACATAGCTATTTGTGTCTGGACAATCAGTCCAATATGGTAGGGAAATGTACATCCAACCTTGCTGTTTTATCTTAACCGTTTTTATTAGAACAAGATATCAGTCATAAGAGAGACACAAGCAGGGATAAAGGAACTGGGGCCCGGCAGGACGGGGTCAATGAGGAGGTCAGAGGTCATTCTCGGCGGGGCAAGGCTGTGTATTGCGTACAGGACCAACTCACAGTATGACTAAGAACAGCTGCTGGCCACAAGGAACAAAACTCAGGAGGATCATTCGGGAGCTCCACATCATTCACGTGGGCCCATGCTCGTAGCTAATGGGCCCTCCCCAAGCCAGATGCCCACTGGATAACCACACACAAAATGAGACAGCGCTCAGGGGGGAACAGTTACTGGGGCATGGCACAGAGTGCCTACACACACCATGCATGTACTTGTATTTCCCAAAGGAACCTGTGTACATTTTGCTAATCAGGTTTTAGTTAATCTGTGCTCCCTTTGTTAACCTTTTAGGAGATAGAAGTTGAGTACATACAGATAATACCAATGGCCAATGAGCTGGATCTATGAATTACAAAGAGTTATGTTTTTAATTCAGTGTTAGATACAATCACCAAATTAGAAGGACAGAGAGACAGAGAGAGAGAGAGAGAGAGGTATGGAGAGAGAAAATGAAATAGGTAAAGACAGACAGAGTGAAAGCTTGCTTTTTTATCTGATGCAGTAAATCTCATGTGTCTGTGTATATCCTTTTAGCCTACCCTCAGCCCAGAGAAGGGGTGTCCAGTTTCGCATCTGTACAATCACAGCATAATGCAGTGTAACGTGAGCCGAGGGCGTCCATCCCCCTGGCTGCCCATGAGGCTGGCCAGAGAGCAGCCAGGCGTGAGCTACTCCGCTCAATCGATCCACTTCGTATCTCACTCCCTCTAAGTGTATTTCTAGCGTCCACCTCCCTGTCTTGCAACTGTACTGCTTTCAGGTCTTGGGCAATGTGAAAGCAAAACAAAAGCTTGAAGAAAGTTTAAAAAAGGGAAACCAAATGTTTCAAACAATGATCTCTCATGCTGTCAGAACCTGTGTCTGGGGAAGAGCTGTGTATTGTTCCTAAAACAATTTGCCTTTGTTATCGAGTGTAATGTGGTCCACTGAGGTAGTGAAACAATGTAAATGGAATGTGATGACAGTTACCTTTACACATGCCAAGAGTCCCAATTTGTATAATAATAAGACTGTAGAAACCAAACCTTTTTTAGTGGGTTAATTTCTCATCTGGAGTTGTATAAATGGACCATATGATTTCCTAAAAGCCTTGTACACAACTGCTTGTTTTGCTTTAACAATTTGAATAATCCTTTATGTAAACTTGTAGATATCTCAGGCATTATGAATAATTAAGACACAATAAATCTGCTAGCCTAAGGGAAGTAGAGCCATTACACTGGCAGCATAAATTCTTGGAAGGTAATTCTTTAGCATTAAGGTTCAGAAATGCACAAAAAATTTGAACAGTTAGATCTACATTATAGTGCGCAAACAATGTATAATAAACAAAATCGCAGTAAAAGTCCTGTAACATTCTACACTTTACACATAAACACACACAGATAGCTTTATATTATGTCCCATCATGCATTATCCCAGTTTACAACTTTGTCATAATGATACTTTAGTAAGCAATTATTTCAGCCCAGCTGATAGCACTGCACTTTTTAGCCAGTGCTCTTTAAGACTTTTGGTCTTGTGAGCATGACCTGCTCCACTCACTTCCACTCAAGCTTTGTAAGGGAGACATTGTGGGGAAAGTAATCAGTGCAGATCCAATTGCTGAAATAAGTGTCTAATAACAGCATGTCATGGAAGTAATACTAGTGATTTGATTAAATCATTCTGAGCCTCTAATACTAAAAGCACATTTGGAAGTTCATCTGGTAAATAATGTACATTTATTTCCAATTATCTTAGCTCTATAATTTTAGGATATTCTACAAACAGCAGATGAACCTATAGTCTTGTTTTCCATATTTTGGTGCAGTGGAGAACCATGGCCACCTGCAATGATGCTATTACACAGGTCATTGCTCTATATGCCTGAGAGCAAAATATTAAATCAGACACAAGGCCACGTGAAATCAATATGTTTCAGTGCTGCATCCTTCGTTACTGCTGCAACTCTGCACTGGCCAAACACAATTTGTAATTAGTAGCCAAAGGCATTATGACAACATTTAATTTTCATGGCAGTGCCCTTCAGAAGCTCACATTCATCTCTGTTATCTGTATGTTTTTAACCTTCAACATAGTGTTCTTCATAATTACTGTGAACATGAAATTTGGCTCCTTTCTGCTTACTAAAGCAGCTTAGATTAAAGATGAAAAGACGAATGAGACAAAAATGAGATGAGAATGTCACTTTTTATTTCTGGATATATCAGAAAACTATATATTCAGAAATAATAATAACAAAAGAAGGAATAATAATGCTTTTGGATGGAGTCCCTTATAGTTTATGTGACCAATAACGCTGCAATTAACAAACTTAAATATTGTATAAATCAGTTTATGATTTTACATCACATACATAAAACAACTAAATATTTTTTAACGCCTACTATCCAGGTCTCTGCCGTTGAAGCCACTAGGCTTAAACAAAAATGATTATATTAGAAAAAAAAAATTACTTGGAAAGAACAGCCAAGGAAAATACAAAACCATAGCAAAGAAAACACCACAGGCTCCCAGTACTGGGACATCTGGTCTGTCTATTTGCTAGGAAATGCTGGCTTTCGTGTTACCACGAAATATATATAACCATATCTATCTATCTATCTCTCTATCTCTCTATCTATCTATCTGTCTATCTATCTATCTATCTATCTATCTATCTAAATATCTATCTATCTATCTATCTATACACGCACACACACACACACAGTAGGGTGAAACAGTGAGCGTACTATTAAGAACTACATAATTTGGCACTGAGACAGTTCTTCTGTACTCAGGAGAACAATTTGGCCTCAAACTGCTACACTAAGCTCCTTTAACACTGTTACAAACAAAAGAAAAAAAAACACATTCCAACAGAAGGCTTAGTTAGCAAGTCTCAAAGTTAACAGCAGCAATAATAATGCGTAGGGAACCATAGTAACTGAGTCAATATCAGGTGTTATTAGTCATTTAAGAATGACAATAAATACAGTATATGTGAGGAGTACACATGTGTTACCACTAATTGTGGTGCCACTGAAACTGCAAGAAAAGAGTATAGAAAGAGTATACAAACAGGATGCTGGACTCTATTTCACTTTTATACAAGGATTTCGAACATAGCTAAAACAGCTAAATTGTTTCTATTACTTACTAATTCCAAATGCCAAGTACTTATGGTGTGTCACGACTCACCGGACACCCAGCTCCCAAACCACGCCCACCAATTCCTCATTGCCTCGCTCCCAATCCCCCGTGTATTGAGCGCACCTGTCGCTCATTACAGATGGACTACTTAGGGACGCACCACAAACAGACTCATTGCTGTACGTTGGCCTAACTTGTGAACCGCTTCGCAGTCGCTGTCGAGTCACGCTGTGTTCTGTTCTTTGTACGAGTTATTCTTTTCACAGCCTCGCCGGTTTTACCGGACTTGTCTACTTGTTTCATTGTGCTGGTGCTTCCTGTGTCACTTCATACAATAATTGCTAAAATAATAAGATTAAGCAAAATACAGTGAGGCTCGTTACTTTTTTTTTTAAATCCTGGACACAATTCGTTGGGTTCACAGCTGCTGTCATTTTCACCTGGAGTATCTAACTGAACAAACTGGGAATATTGGACATTTGACAGTGGTCACTGTTACAGCCGCTGCTTGACAGGTGGTGTAGTTTTAAACAGACGGGGTATGCTGCTTTTCTTCCTCTCTGACTATAGCACCTTGCTTCTGGAGGGGTGACAGACAGGCACCGACAGGTAATGTTTCATTGCGTCTGAACCTCCGTCCCTTTTTAGGATGTTTCCAGGCCATTACTGCTTTGTGCCGATGCACTCTAATGCTCGGAAACAAAAAAAGAGCCGCTCTCCTGTCAAGATCTATTCAGTTAATGAACACTTCCTCCTGAGTGGGCTCCTTTAAGAACCACTCTAAATAAGAGCCCAGGCACACAGTGGCTTCCTCTGCTACTGGCTGACTCAACAGGCCGAGGTGTTTAGAGGCCACTACGTATGAGAAGGTGTCATTGCAGATAAAGATACAGGACAGTATAATATTCCATCTTTTTTGTCACAACATATTTTGGGAAACATGACAGCATTACTTGGTGGGATAACTTGGTCTTCGCTTGGTGGCTTTCACTGAACCAATGTGTAGGTATTAGGAAAGAGTGCTGACACAGGTCATTTATCTCCAGAAAGATGTAAGAGAGGAAGTATGTGAGGGTGACAGAGGGGACTTGAAACCTCCCATTAAACTATACAAAGTGATAAGAGCCACAGAGGAGGGCTGCTCTCTTTCACCCTCATCAGACCTATTTGCTGACCCTCCAAGAAAACTCCAGAAAAAGTTTGTTGAATAAAGAGTCTGTCAAAAAAAAAAACCTCGAAAGAGCCTGAAACCTGACATGATTTTTTTTTCTTTTTGCTCGAATGTGACGCAGAACTGATATTTTTAGAGCAAGTGTGAACACTGATTTTTACGAATCCAATTTATGCTACATTTGTATGCGATTCTCTCTCTCTCTCTCTCTCTCACACACACACACACACACATATGTTCACACACATATGTGTGTGGGTGTGTGTGTGTGTGTGTGTGTGAGGCCACAATGAGAACTCTCCGATTGGAGAGGTTTTGGTTTATTCACATTTTATAACGTAACTTGTCACTGTCATCAGCATTTGCAGCTGCCTTCTCTCATGCATCCACACATTTCACAAAATGTTTAACTGTAATAACTGCAGAAATAGCAAAAGCTATAAATATGGCATTTTGTTTCTCCTTGCGCTACTCATAAATATCTGACAATCTGTAAGCCAGCCAGAGCAAATAATCTATGTGCAGATTGTTTTCCTACAGTCTTGTTTATTTTTTACTATTGCTACGGCAGATTGTCTTGCTAATGCATGTTGGTTATTCATGTGATGTTACAGATTTTTACAATGTGTACATGTCAGGGTTTTTTTAATTCATGCAAGTCCTTTTACACTAATTACTGAGCTACTTACAAACATGAATGTGTGAACTATCAAGTCAGAAAGATTCGAAAAAAAAAACCCAGAATGAAACAAGGCCTAAAGGTACGCTCTGTGATGGGCAAGAAAAAAGGCATCTTTATTTCAGTGAACTACTATTAAAGTGAACTACTATTATATTGAACTACTATTATAGTGAACTACTATGTGAGATAGTAAATTTTAGACTAAAAACTGTGCTAACATTTATTTCTGCTACAACAACTTGCATTTCTAACTTTATCTTACTCCAAATATCCAAAAGGCTGTTGACCAGCAGACAATATGAGACACAGAATGTGATTTATGATGTTACATTGAAGACTATAGGAGACATAAACAGACATTGGAATAATAAGACACACAGGTTATTCATCAATGCCAAAGCATAGAAAAAAAACAAAATGCTTTCATAAGGCAGCAGATTGCTGCTAGCACACTTGCCATCGAACACACTTGACAGTGTAAACAGATTTGTCGGCCAGCTTGGCTATCACCTCTCAACTAATGGGCTTGAAGAGAAATGGGCATGCAGCATGGATATTGAGCAGAAGTGTTAATCTTGATTCAGCTGTCATTTCCCCAATGAGGTGTTAAATCAATACAGATATGGTGCTCCAGTCCTACACTTCACTTCTCGGGATCACGTAGAAGAAGAAACTCAGTACATTAATGAGGAGCGTGTAAGCCATTTGTAAGGTCTTTCCAAGTGAAGACAAATTCATCAGGCTTTTTATTCAATCAGCTCAATCATGGGGAGTTGCATCACCCCACCCCACAAATAATGGTGCTCCATCTCCTCCACTATGCAGTGGGAGCAGCTAGTCAACTGAAACAATCCTACAGAGGAACAACCAGTAACACCTAGTACCTTCTACGTTCATTTATCGTGGCAAGCTGACATTTATATGTAATAATAGCCAGCGTCCCTTTTAAAGGATCCAATAAGACTGGCTGCCAAAAAAAGGATAATGAATCTCAGTAATGTTATGAATCTGTGCAAAAATAAGTTTTAAGATGAATTTGCTTGAGGACACTTTGACTTTATTTAAGAGAATTTGAAGAGATGCTAGAGCTCTGTGAAAATAGAACACATTTAAGGGAGAAAAAAACCCATTTAAGGGAGAAAAAAAAAAAACTGGTAGCAATGTACTACTGTACTATGTGACCTTGCATATGTACAAGACTGATTGAGCATTACTTATGCTAACCAAACTATTCATGAACACTTCTAGCTATAGGATATCAATTCCTTAGCTCAAAGTCACATTATAATGGAAAAGAAAGTAAAATCCACCACATCTGAAATAAAACTAAATGCCATTTATTGTATCATTATAGAAAGCAATTAACCTTATGATTTATGACCAGACCCAACATTTATCTTTTTACTGATGTTTCTTTCTACGTTGCTTTGCTACAGTGACCTTTTTGAGTTTAAAAGCTAAGAAACTGTGTAGAGGAAAGTCCTTGTGCTAAAGTTCCTCAAGGTCTTCTCTGTGTGTTTTGAATAGCATGACCCAGCATAAAAATTCAGTCCAAATGAGTGAATCATCCAGTCTAAGATGAGCAGGATGTATTGGAGACATCATTTAGCTAAATGCTAACACCTTTGAAGTTCTGCGATTTACAACAGAGAGAGCCAAGAAGGTCATTCTGAGCAATTAATATTTTGATTTGCTATGTTGAATGAAAATCAAAGCTTGAGAAGACATGTATGACATCCTATATGTGGGAGCGTGTCCATACAAGCATGTTCAATGACATCAATATTTGGGAGTGCAGTGTTTTTATTATAGTTGAAAATGTATAGTATGTTGCTGTTTATGATTATATGATTACATCTGAAATTGGTGATTGATCTTTTTTATCAATCATTATCAGCATTTTGCTTATGCATTTTGAAGACTGTAATCAGCTTCTTTTTATGATGAAAACTCCATTATCTTGGATTTCACAGTCAGTATGAACTATCAACCTGCCTCCATGGGCTGTTATGCTCCATGTGTGCTACATGGCACAATTTCAACAGTAGGAAAAGAAAATTTAGAAGGATTGTGAAGAAAAATGACAAAATAAATTCCTCTCAGCTATGGGGGAATTGACCACTACACCAAGGTGCAAAGTTGTGATGTATGTCAGAACTAATCTGAGTTTAGAGAAGTAAAGTCACTGCTGGACGTCATACGAGTATATGAGCAAACTCTCCCACGAACTTGACTGAGCTCTCATCCCATTTTGCAAAGCACCAGGCCTGTTGTTTTAAGCCTAATGTATTTCTGTACAATTTGTGCAAACTGTTTTATTTCACAGGAGGTTTGTTTAACTCTACACAAAGGGACCAATTATTTTGTGGTGACCACAACGGAGTGTTTCAAAGACTACCAGTGGTTTTGGTTTACAAATTCTGCCAGCTGAAGGGCAGACTGCCATAATATGCATCAGTTCAGGATGCCAATTGGCTGAAATATGTGGGAAGCTACGCCATAATCTCCCATATTTACACAAGCCAGAATTCATGTTGACTCAGTCATATCTTAATGCAGCTAGCGGTTAGCATTGTAATTGGATGTTTGTATCAATAATCAAATAAGTAAGTGTTTGTGCCAAGTGATAAAAGCCTCATCACTCATAATGGAAAATTCCACTCTGAGGTTGACATCATGGGGGGTTATTTATTAACTAATATTTCTGTTCATATTATCCCTAATGTTTATTAACAATTTATTCACCAAGTAATGACATGATTTGTTATGTGTGGTAATTCAAGTGCATGAAGTCTTAAACAGACAGTAAAAGTTTAAATATCAAATCCAAGGGCCATTAATCAATTATTTGAATCTTGATTTAAAGCAAATAACAACTATGTTCTGTATTGAAAAAATGACCAGTGCTATGGACACACCGAAATCTGTGACCATTTAGGCACAAAAGCATTAAAGTGATGTCTTTCTTTTAAGAGAATCTGTGCGTGCCACATAATGCAATATGTTAACCATACAATATATATGATTAAGACTTTGAAGGATGTTGCATGATTAATACATAATTGTATTTGATTATCGCGTAATTTTGTTCATATTTTTATATATATTTTTAAAAAATGTTTGCCTTATAGCACATATATAGATTTGAGGATGGCGCCAGGACACAGATGTCAACTGACCAAACATCTAAATCCTTTTTATCCGAACCAACCAATGATCTGACACTTCATATGACTGAACCCAGCGTGATATATGCGACATTCTGTAGCACCATGACATCAGACACAATGACGTATAAATAACAAGACTAAGTGTAACGTAGCAGCGCGGAAGCGCTAAAGAAAAAGGCAGGATGCCGACGCACGGGGAAAAAAAAAGAGAAACGTTTATTTTTGCGCGTTTAACATACAACGACCACACCGTGTACTTACAAAAACGTTCACCAATAACCGACAAATAAGGGGTTACATACACACGCTTAAAAACACGCACCCTTGACGAGATACAGGTGTTACAAATAACAATGACTAGACGGACAATCACACGCCACGCCCACGCCACACTTATCGACGCACACACCTACATGGCACTCAGACACGCCCACACAGAGACGGGACAAGGGAAGAGGCGAGGGCGGCCACCGTGACACTAAGCTTTTATATAAATGTTTGTATATAAATGGGGAAAACAACACAAGCAAACAATACTATTAACAATCTATGTAAGCCAATTGTCCTATTTTAAATCATTTGATTTTTTTAACAATATATTGCAACATTTCAATGGATTCTAACAGGGAAACATCATTTGTGGCATCCCTTCTATTCTCTTCCAATTATAGGGTTTCCTGTGTTCAGTGTCGATATCTCCTTCACTTAGGCAGGAAGGAGTGAGAGAGTTTGCAATTTTAAGAAATCTTCAGAGATTTCTGGGAGATCTGTGGAAGAAACATAACTAGAGTCTGCAAATGAGCGTACTCCGGTGGATGGGGTAAGAAGAAGGGCAAGCTAAGATATGTCAGCTTCACTCCCAAATACAACGAACTGAACCTTCTCTTCACGTATTTGTGTGTTTTTGCAAAGAATTCTCCACAGAGCAGGTGCCGAGTGAGTCTGGGACAAAAGAACCCTGCAGTGGAATTTGATGTCAGTGATGTCACTCAGTGATATTACTGAGTGATCAACACACTCCCCTACTATACACACCATCCGACTGTGCTAACGTTCAAATACTGCCTTTTAGGATGCAGGAATGTATTTAAATAATCTTCAAGAAAAGTCACTTTTACTGCATTTTTCTCTCCTTCACTTGCTTTCTTCCTTTGTCTTTCTTCCTTTGAAGAAAAGTAGTTGTGGGGGGGGGGGGGTATGCAATTATCTATATAATTGCAATCAGTTTGTGAAATAACATTGAATTGTTCGGTAACAATTCTTAATTCTGATTTGGACTATTCATCCAGTCACTACCTACCATACTCACTACCTCCTATAAGTTAGTATTCTTTCGATGGGTAAAGTGCCAATATTATTTCCACTGATTAATTAACATACAAAGCCACATCGAGTTTCAAACTGGAATTTGTATGAAACAGTCCAGTGCCATTAATTCTAATTTTCAAGCTATGCACATGTAAACAATTGCCATTCTTCTGGGAAAATTAAGTGATCTATTCTGAATGCCAGTAAAGTATAAACTGAAATCACTGAAATCTACAACATATCAGGTCATTCTTATTAACATGAAACATAAAAATTTGTAAAGAGCTAAAAAAAAAAAGTGTTGTTTGAATGTAGTTTTTTAAAGCAACTCTTTATTCCTATGTAAATTGTATATTAAATGACCATATCCTGTGTGGGAGGGATAAATACATTAGGCATTAGAGTACATTAGACTAGTGGCAGCTATTACAAGAAATACTGTTCTAACTACCATCTTCCTAATGTGAATCTTCAAGGGTCAACAGGAAAATTGACATTGATAAATTGAAATGGTTTGTGAAACCAGTTATTGACCAATCAGAAGGAACTATATCCTGGAATAAATATTTATGCTAGAGGTGCTCTCTGTTTTTTTTTTTTTAATAATCTGAAAGCAGGCACTGGGCGCATATGGTGAATGAACCCTATACTCCAATATATACCTCTTTTTTTTACTGATGTTTTCTCTCTGACCCACTTGACTAACTGTAATGCATCAAAACCTGCAAGAGCTGTAGATCGTCTGGGTCCTGACTCAGGCACCAGAGGGCCAAGGCCAGGGCGGGCAGCACTGAGCATGAGCTTTCCCACTCAGGGTATAACATGTGCACTCAGCAGTGAAAGCTTCTTCTCCTCCCAGTGGACTACTTCATGAGTTAACAGCAGTGGAAGCAGGCTGGCCATGCCATGATGTCTCTTTCAACCATACAAATAATAGAGGTCAGCTCTGTTACCAAACTGCTTATGTGTCCAAAAAAAAAGAGAAAACGAGAAACATTCTAGGTTTACAGGACAGATTCTGAGTTTTCCATAGCACTGCAGACTGACACCAATTCAGAGTATACCAGAAATACAGAAAAAAAAATGTGTACCAGGTTTACACTGAGTGTATACAAAGCTCCTGTTGACAAGTATTGGAAGTTTAAAATCTTCATTGTTGTCTATTTGTTGTAGTTATTTTCTTAGGAAAAATAAACATCTGCTAGCCTCAATCCCAAAGCAACACTACAGAAGAATACCTATGGATCAGCGCACGGATAAACGCATGGTCATGGTTAAACGTACATGCACATAAATGTGCTACCAAAGGAATACTAAGGAATACTATCATGAATAAACTCCATAATCAATATTACCCTTGAAAATGAGGGCCGTCATACTTTATTTATGAAACGTCATACATGGGGCAGTTCTGTGATTTATCACTTTCTCCCAAGCCATCCACGCTGGGAGGCATATTCATTACAGCACTATTGATGGCATGCCAGGATGTAAGAACTCTAGAGGCAGTTTTCATTATTTCTAAGGAAGAGGAGTTGGTTTTTGACACGGCACTGCCAGCAAAAAGGACACGAATGCAGCATTTTAATTATCGCATTATGCAGTGCGTTAAATATTCCACAGATCTGAGATTTGGATCCCTTCCGTGAACTGTAGCAGAAATTTTGTGGGCAGCACCCTGCGTGGGCCTGCATTCCAGTACTGCATAAAGAACCAAGCTGGAGGAGGACATGGCTGTAAACTTTATTAGCCCTTTAAGTTTGACTGAGGGTCTCTGCCAGATGAGATGAATAATGGAAGTGTCATCCCCTAAATGTATTAGCCTTCCCCCAGCAGCCGCTCACTGTGGTTAGGATTTCTGATGAGTTCAACATGCAGATGCGGGATAGCTGCAGTTTGGTGGCCTCTAGTCGCTCTTATGTAATAGTGATGTGAAATATTAATCAGGAAAAGCCCCAGACGCCTGTCCGCACACAGTTAGGTGCTGAGCAGACAGCTTTTCCTTAACCTCTCAGCAGCGCGCAGGTGCCAGCCCTCCCATGGTGCTGTGTGCGTGTGTGTGTGTGCGTGTGTGTGTGTGCATGTGTGTGTCTACATGTTTATGTGAGTGTGACCAGACCTTCTGCTAGTACACATTAGTTTCCATTCTCCGAGATACTTCCTCCCCGTATTTGCAATCGTTCAATCTGATGAAGCTGTATTAAACTCACTCAGACTGTCTGAAAGTGAAGTGCATTCTGCTGATCTGCAAATACACCGTCTGTCTTCAGCAAACAGAGTGTAGTTCTTTAAATGGGTACAGTGTGACACAAGCACTTTTTACAGCTTTAGTGTTTAATCCATACAAAAGCTGGAGCCTTCAACAAAGACTTTTAGCCTAATGGTCTATAGAACATGTTTCAATCAAACAAGAACACAACTAATACCACCCCTCCTTCTTGTATGTTCTTTGATGTGTAGTGGCTGGATGAGGGCTGCAGCCGTTCTTTAAGTGGATTGTAAACGTGGTACATTAACTCCAACTGTGCGACTGCAGAACCGTTCCAGGCCTCAGCAACAAAACCACTGTAAAGGGAGGATGGTGTTCAGGAATCATAACAAAGGGATGAGTGGCATGGTGACGATAAAATTCTGAAGAGAACATTCTGGTAAGTGGAAGAGATGCGTTATTTATATTCACTCATGTGCAGGGGTGGAAACCGCACTCAAGTCCTTGGCCCGGGGTGAAGTGGAGATGTTAGGTTATGTCAACCAAACTATTGACTTCTAATGGTGGTGTACATGGCATGAGCAGTCTTATCCACAAAGCAGCATAGCTGCAGGTTTATGCTGAAGTACACCCAACTGCACTCAGTAAATCAGCTGTTCGTAGTCTTCACACAGCTGATTAGTTGTTTCATGCTCCTACAAGGAACAAAAACCTGCAGATAAACCCCAGGCCTTTGCAGTTCAGGCTGGACACCCCTGGATTACAGTGAACAGCATAAGACTGGCATAGATTTGAATGATTATAATCGCATATGCATGCTGTCACACAGGCATATTTCAATTTTTTTATTATCCCTTAAGCAGATTTTCTAAAGTATTGGCTGTCATAATTCACAGAAAATATGTACTTATACTTAATGTCAAATTTTGTGAACCAGTGTCCTACACAGTGAAATTACTGGTGTTAAATTAACCTATTTGAGCCTACTCTCTGTATCAGTTCATTTAATATCTGTGATTTTGATGTTCAGATGACCTCTTAAAATGAGGTGACGTTGAAAAGATTCAGTATCAAATTGAAAAGGACATATTGTGAGGTGAAGCAAATTAATGGGATTACATATTGTGCTCCACTTAGCTGTTCCACACAGGTTTGAACAGAAAATGTAAATGTATGTGTGAGGTCTGTCTGACCAGCTACTGCAGTGCATCAGCTTATTAGTAGCAAAGATAAAAGTTAACCACAGCAAGTCAAAAAATAAGTACCATGCCTTTACATGCACAACTATTTGCATTTTTGAAATTGTTTTGATTCTTTTTTTCTTTCAGTGGGCACTGTGTTTTTTTCTTTTAAAATGTTGTGGTGTACAATCTATCTAACCTATAAAATATAACTTGAATGAAGTGCATGATGTGCACATTAAGATGGTTAACTATTGTAAGAAAGTAGGTGAGCTCTCTAACTTGCCAAATCTGGTATGGAAAGAGTGAAATTCTCCAGCTAGATTTGTGAATGACTTAACACTGTTCATGCTGTAGGTGGTTTTTTTTTTCAATTATGTAGGTTCTCATTCAATCCTGTAGGTGTTCATTAATCCTGAAAGCATTCATTCAACTCTCTAGGTGTTAATAAAATCCTGAAGGTATTTGTTTAAAGCTGGTTATATTGGAGTGTAGGAGCAAATACTCTCTCATAAAAAGAGATGATCAATTCTTAGATACATTCCAAGATCAAATAACACTCACTGAACAAACTGGAAAACATGTAAAAACCACAGTCCCTCCATTGAAGCAATGACTAGCAGAAAGGCCATTTCCAGAAGATTGGTGGATGAACCATCCATAGTGGGTGTTCATGTTCATAGTGGGTGTATGTGTGTGTATCTCTGTATGTTGTGTATTCAATGCACCCCTTGGTCCCTGATCCCCAGCTCTTGTCTCCTCCCTCTGCCTTCCATCAGCGATGTCAGTGCTTTAGCTGCAAGCTTTGAATGTGCTTATCGCAGCAGCATTTGTGCCCGGGGCTTGTCATCACCGTCACAATGCTTCCCTGGTCCCTTCTGCCTGGGCTCTGTCTTTGATCGCACCTCTCACTCTGATGAATGGTGCTGCGTAGCTGGCATTTTGCTGGGTAAATATCCACTTAAGGTTGAGCGGCTGTCTCCGGGTAGACTGGGCTAGGGGGTGGGCACAACTCCAGGCCAACAGAGGATAATATTCACTGCTGAGAAGAGATTCCTCTATTATTCATACATCTGTACTTTGAACAGGTGCAATTCTGATCCCCAATTGCTAAAAAAAAAAATTGATTATGTAAACGGCAGTGGATACTGAAAATGTTAAAGACATTTCTGATATTTTGTGGGGGGTGGGGGTGGGGGTGGAGGTGGGGACCTGCAGCGATGAATTAGATAACAGTTAAGGAAATACTATAATACTATCATTAGTTCAATGATACTAAAATGCATCTGGCAAGCAAAATGCATAAATGCATGTATTATCAACTAATTGTATCTATATAAAGTGGTTTCATGATATTAGCATCTGAGAGGCATAGCACAGAAGCATTCACCCTGTCCTCACAGGTTCGCTGGTTTGAGCCCCAGCAGTGCTGTCACAGCCGTCTGTGACCTTTAGTCCAAGAGACCATCGGCAGGGCCGCTCTCTGAGTGGGAGGGACAGCGGTGCTCGGTGACCTGTCAGTCACAGTGACAGTAGCCAACCGTGGACATCTGTGTGCTCGCACTTGCAGATGAGGGCAGTTAACGCCTTTCTCCAGCTGTGTTCAGCCACCCTGGGTCACAGCATGGCTTGAAGGGATGCTTGGCTTCATGAGTCTTAGAGGAGGCATGTGCTCACCGCACCCTCCACGGTTTGAGTTTGTTGGGTAACAGGAGAGCTAGCTAGTTGGAGGGTGGGAATTGAGAGAGGAAACAAACAAACTAGAGTTTCTCTAGAGTTTACTCTAGAGAAGTATGTCACTGTTGAACCAAATCTCCAAATTGGAACCAATGGCACACTAATATAGCTCACACTAATATACCTCTTTATATTAGGTAAGAGTGCCAGGGTACAGAATTTTACAGTTCTCTTTTTAAATGCCATGTGTGCTGGGTCAAAGTCAAAGTGAGATGCTCCGTCTAAAGCACCTGGGCTTTGGTTTATGATGTTTTGTTCACGTTCCATTTTGTCATCTGTGTCTGTTTTTGTGTGTTCGCTGAATCCACTGTTCATTTGCATATTCATATTTTTCCCCTCAAGTGTTCATCAAAAGTGTGCTGCTTAACATTCATCAGACTGAAATATTACCCTTCATAACAAAGAGCACATGTCAGGAAAATGCTGGATCTTTGGAAATGAAAAAGTCACTTGCTAATTCAAAAGTCTCTGAGTGATTAGGCATCCGAAATGTGTTAAAACGTGGAGAAATGAACAAAGATGAATAATCATTAAGAGGACACATATGCTTATATTGAATTTTCACAAAAATGGAAAAGTAGCATATTGATGTGAGCTGCTGGACTGTTGCAGAAAGGGCTAGGAGTAAAACTGTGCTTGCATTCATTCAATTTATGGACAGATGTACTTACATGATCACAATACAGCATAAAGCGAATGTGTGTGTTTAGATTTTCCTTAAAGACCTAACCCACAAGAATAGGGCTTTTAAAAAAATCTACAATATGCTGTATGACATTCTGTTAATCATTCTATTACCTGAATGTTATGAGACATGTTATGACAATCCAATTTGGCTAACATAGAATATAATCATTAATTATAAGGCAACATGTTCATTATGTAAAACTCTCTTCCAGTCTGCCAGGCACCTTTGGGATCATATCAGTTCAAAGAGATACACAACAAGACCTCATGCTTTACCTTAAACAGGCGAAGGATGTTGGCCACCATGATGGACACGGAGCTGGAGGAAGCACCAATCACCCCCACAACTCTCTCTGGCTTGGTAATGACGGGCGACCCCCCTCCCTGACACTTCACATCCGTGGCGTCTTTTTCGATGAGCGCCTGGACGAAGGTGAGGGACTGCTCCAGAGCGTGCGTGTCCCGAGAGCAGGTGTCCAGAATCCGAGCCCCCAGCGTGATGTTGGGCAGCAGCTCGTGGTCATTGTTGATGCGGTCCAGAGCGAACAGCATGGCCTCCAGCCGGTGAATGCCCTTCTCCTTTTTAAGCTCCCCACAAGGCTTTCCGTTGTGGCCTCTTGCATGGACTGGGAACAGGCCTCCAAGGGAGATGTCTCCATCGATGCGAATAGAGTTTAGATGTGTATGCCCTGGGCCTTTGGGTCTTGCTGCCAGTATGACCAGAAAGACAGTGGGAAGAACCACAAAACACAAACCAAAATGGATGGTCCGCCCACCCACTGTGACTAAGGAAGAAGACATTTCCACAGCCCAGTTTTGAACTCAAGTCTGTGTTAATTAGGAAAGTTTTTTTTTTTTTGGTTGGTTGGTTGGTTGGTTGGTTGATTTGAACGTGATTATTATAATGGCCGTTACAGGTAATGATGTCTTTTGAAGTCCATTTTTTATATTAATCAATTTTCTATGTACAGGTACCTGTTTTATCACACCTATGTCTTTCTATCCATGAAGACAGTTTTTAGTTGAGATTAGAGGTTAAAGATTAACCATAAATCAATAATTCTTCCACACCATAGGATTTTCAATTTTTCTCCCAGAAGAGATGAACAAAGGTCTCTCTCTGAGGCCGCAGAGCTTTTCCCACCAGTGAGTTACTTCCTAGAAAGGGAAAAAAGGAAAGAGGAAGATAGTGACAAACAGCTCAAAATAAAGAGAGCACATATATTCACCCACATTGGTATGGGCCTTGCAGCATTTTTGGGCCTTGCAGCACTTAGTGTTTGTTCACAGCTCATCACTGAAAACTGTGTGTGTGTGTGTGTGTGTGTGTGTGTGTGTGTGTATATATATATATCTATATGTATGTATGTATATATATATATATATATATATATGTATCTATATATATGTATATATATATAT